>JBAMJV010008825.1:0-121528 GCA_037951105.1 Echinarachnius parma | reverse complement strand
GATCCCTTTAAGAACTATTTCTGCTCTAAGTCTATGAAATATTCTTAGAAAATAGTGTAGTTTGATTCGTTATTATCCTTCAAATAGATGGATAAACTGTGTGTATTGGCTTAATGTATGGATAGCTTGTTCAGAGGGGGAAGGGCGAGTATAAAATATTAACTGTTGATGGAACTTGCATACATGTACGTGTGCATAATTTATTCATTCGTTCTGGCTAAACAGTCGGGTGTGGGACACAATTCAGCATCACTGCACTGACCATAAGGTGCACTCCGTGAGACAAACGACCTAATTGCAACATGTTTACATGTTTCCAAGGCCAATTCCATCTGTCTTTCAATCAGCTTAATAACTTTGATTGGCTCTCTTATGAGCTGACCAGCTGTACTCATTACTCAATGAAGGAATCATGTAGTTTGAATACAGGACTTTACATAATATTGTTTGATATTTAGTGTAATATGTGTAGATGGTTTTATTATATTATGTATTATAGTTTTGTTTCTAGGGATGGGTTGAGGATTTGTGAATGTGAGAATAAATAAACATTTGTTTTCATGACACTTATACATGTAGGTGACAGTTGTCTTTATATCATCATTATTTTCTCACTAGTCATTCTTGACTCGGGTGTCTTGACTCGGGTGTTAAGTGTGTCTGTTGCCATACTGTGTAAATTCCCCAAAAAGGGAGAACTCAACTTTTATATTGTCTAAATACAGATTGTGTAATTTGTTTGTTTCAGTTTGAATACTATTATTTTCTTTGTCCCTTGATTAATTTTATCAGTGATGAGCAACGTGTCCTTGTTTTCAATTCTGTGTAATTCATATTACATAATAGAACTGACCATCCGATGTTTGCAGGGGCTGTTACCAATGTAGATGTTGCAATTTGGATGTTTTAGTTTCATAGTGCTTAGTGCAAGTTGGCTCATACTACTGCGCCTTGTCTTGAAGGATCCTGTACATAAGTACGTAAAGTTGTAAACATCCTGCCGATGTTTGCTGAGATAACAGGATCCTGAATGCTCCAACGGATTGATGATTACATTTAAATGCCTTGGGCAGATTTTTTCTGAGTTTTTCCAGGTAATTCTCAGTACTAAAATTGTATGACAAAAACAACTTATTCATAGAGAATCCCCCTCTATGGAGTGATCATGAAATCATGCAAAATCATTACTCTTTTTTCCTTCTTTTTTGTGTGTGTGTGTGCGTGTATAGGAACCTCAATTTTGGAAATAATATCAATATCCCAAATGTTTTACCAGACTTTATTACAATGAAATATTTCAGTGCCGTAAAAGTTCTATAAAATGTAAAATTCACATCTATGGTGCTCAATTTGGGGTATATATTACGCATGGTGCTTATTCTTAAATTACCATGGAGGGAACATTCACATGGTGCTCGCTCACAGTACCATAGAGGGTACATATTCACATTGTGCTAGCCATACATGGAGGGTATATTCACATGGTATTCACTGCCACACATCCATGGTGCTCATGGAGGGCTTTGGTTCAGCACCAAATCTTGTGGACAGTACATGCATGTTCACTGTGAAAGCATCATTAATGGAACATTCACATGGTGTTTATTGGCACAAAGTCAAAGAGATCAATGACAACTGTATGGTGCTTAATAGTACTACCACAGAGCCATGGATGATGGAGGGTGCATTTTCATATGGTGACACAACATGTACATGCCATTCCTTCTACACTAACTCTATAAAGTACAGACCTTTGGAGAAAGGCGGTGGGGGGGGGGGGGGGGGGGGGTGGGGATTAACAATCACATTGGTCCAAAAAATATGCATTTTATCAACAGGTGTTGTTTTTGAGAAACCTATGAGTACATGGTGATTCATCACTTCCTTCGCTATCAGTCGGATCATGCATGAAAACGGCATTGAAAAGGGGGTTCTTCTTTTGTACTTGTAGGACACATGTTCTGCTGATCAATACAGTATGATTATAGTGTAGAATGTACTAACACATTTCTCTTTGTTTTGTAATTAGAAAAACCTGCTTGACAGAGTATGTATACATTACATGTATTTAGCATCCTTATCACTATCTTGATGTATATTGATGGAATATATTGATTCTGATATCCAATTCCCAGCAGCCTTCTCGCCAGAAAAAAATTTACGCTTGGCGCAAAATCAAAAATTTGTAGATCGGAAAAATTGCGCTTGGCGGAGCTCTTATCGGCGCGATAGCGCCGATCGCGCACGCGAAGCGTGCGCAGGGGGGAGGGCCGGGAGGGGGGATGTGCCCCCCCTCCCGCGCGTCGCGCGAAAACTCAAAACTAGACCATCTTTTGGAGCGAATTTTGACCTCATTTGGGTACTAAAACAGCAAGTAACTCGATCAATTCCCACGTGCATGCAGATAGAAAAAAGACCCAGTCGTCGGAGCTGACGCCGCGAGCGTGCATGCAACGTTTCAGTTTGAAACGGGCGGTTTAGATCGCCAGCTAGACTCCCGACAATTCCATCGTTTTTGTGTCCTCTTTTACATTAAAATGCAGTATTTTACTGTCGGCCGACAGTGAAATACAATGTAGAAAAGGACATGAAAACATTAGATTTTTCTATATAGTCGCCAGCAAGCTGTATAATTCGGGGGAAGCTAGTACATAAACTTTACTCGGGACAGTTGTGCGTTGATGTCATTGTCATAATAATGGCCTCAAAATATAACTATCAACATAATCATAACATGTTTTTTTTCTTTCCTTTTTAGGAAGATGACAGACGGTCCGAGTCAGTAAGAGTACCACATCCATTTTGTTGCAAGGCTCCTTCAAATCATCGGAAACCGTTCAGCTTCTACAGACATTCGGGCTTGAACAAAAAATGCAGTTAATGCTTTATCATAATTTGTCTATCCCTGTTGTTTTAGTCATCTTCTTTTAATAATTAATTTGTTGACGGTCCTGGTATGAGTATGATTTAGTTTCATGTGCGACTGCCCTGCCGACTAGCTGATTTTGATTGTGATGTTTAATCATTAATACTTACCATTTTACTTTAGTATTTCAAATGATGGCTCGGCTATTTTATGATAGTTTTACCCCAGTTTTACTGATAATTTGATAGTCATATTTAAAATAATAACTTGGAGATGATTTTTCTTTAGTATGTGATGATGTACAAATAAAATCAACTGATAATAAATAATGAAAAATAAACGATTACTTGGTATGACTTGGTGATGAATGAGTATGTGAACTTGATAATGATTGTGTTGAAACGACTATAAAACCATGACAAGACGAAAGTGATGGTGCAAGTATGACTACATCGATCGGGATTTGGGAATGTCGGCATAATTAAAACTCCACGGCGCTCACGTACCAAAAAGTCTAAGGTAAGTCTGTAAGGTAGGTAATCTGCTATTAATCAGCTTTATGTACATATTATTATAAATTATCAGACAAATTACAAGCCCCAAACAAGTCTATGAACTATGGGAAAGCAATATTTGAATCGATGCCGCGATGTGATCACACAACACACGCGCGCCACGTGGTGGATTTTGAAAGCTAAATAACAACAATAACATCGCAAGGCAAGTTGAAGTTGAATTGCTAAATAGCTAGGGCGGGACCGGGAACGTACATGTTGCATGTATGTACAAGGTACCGTACAGCTGGCCGTACACAGTACAGAGATCGAGTCGTGATTATTATACTATCACCGTAAATAATGTCACGTAAAACTTGTAAGATATTTTGATCGCCGAATCATTGTTGGTAAGTTCATGTTTGATATTAAATTACCTTTACCTCGAATAGACTACTTGCATGCTTCGAAAGAAAACACAAATGGTATTTTACGTCGTTTCAACGTTCTAATCATGGACTGTTTGCAGCATGCAGCTGCACACACGAATGCCAATGCAATGAACTTACACTTACAGTCACAATTTGAACGTGTATCTCACTGTTAAAATGACGCAAAATTTATCTTTGGCTGTCTTTCTGGAGATTTGAAAGTAGTTTATTGGAAAATAATTTAATATTGATCATGGACTTGACGGCGAGGTTGCGATAGTTCTGATATTTGTATTTAAAAATTCATGAGAAATATACTTTGCGTACGGGCTGGGTTGAATAGGGTTTTAGAATTTACTATACTGCTTCTGACAGCGTATTACTCTTGGTCTGGGTATGGGGTGGGTGGGGTAGGGGGGGGGGGGGGATGGGCGCACGCACATTATTCAATGGGGACACGTACTTATTTTATTTACACACCATTCCTTTTTTTAATAAATATAAATTGGGGGTCAAACTCGAATTGTATCGAGGACCAACCCGTAACACCCATAAAGTAACAATTCAAGCTAATCTCACTACTTACATTTTGTACTGTAATCGCGGTATTGCCTCTGCCTCAGTTCGACATATTATTTCCTTGGCTTCGCCTCTCTCCATCTTAATGTCTCGTGTCGGTCCGTCTGACGACCATCAGTCGGGATATATTTTCATAATTCGCCAAGGAGAAACACCGGGCCTCGTATACCATCACTGATAATTTTCTTCAGTAGGAATTTATAATATATTCGACTTATATAGCGCCTAATAATGATTGATAATCTTCTCTAAGCGCTTTGCAATAATATAGTGATCACCGATCATGCACCATCATCCTTTATGTCATAATCACAGTCATCCTCATCTTGATCATCACATTTCATAATTACCATCACATTCATCAGTTCATCATTTCCGATATAATCATGCATCCCCACCGTACGTCATGCTCATCATCTTCATTATCATTTCATCATCCTCGTCCGTTCATCATTCATGTCATAATCATCACCGTCATCCTCATCTTGATCATCCGTTCATCATTTCCGATATCATAATCATACATGCCCGAGATCGTCATGCTCACACCATCTTCATTATTATTTCCTCATCCTTATCCCATCATGGCATGATCGTCCTCAGTCCAATGATTAATCTTTGTGCAAACAAATTATCAGCTATCCTATGAAAGTTTGTAACTTAAACCTTTCTTTCTGCATGTTTGTTTTCCCCGGGCCGTTATCTGATGCCGTTTGTCCCTTTATTCTCTATCAATTTATTGTCCATTTATATCCGAATCTAAGTTCTAACTGTTGATCATGTCTAGGTATTATTTTACAGCTTATACAGCCAATTAACGTTTCCTTATAATCGCTCAAGTCGGACCAAAATGCCCTCATTGTTTATTCCCCTTAATTGGTTATGACTTTAACTATCTATAATCCCTTTGTCTTATAAATATAATTATCTCATGCCCAGCATGATCCGTCTCATGTTGTGCGTCCGTCTTCAGCTCTATTTGGACGATCCCTTTCTCAGTGTCTGACTGTCTGTAAATGAAAACAAATATGAAATAAAACATGTTAGATTATTATCAAAACATGTAGTAGCGTGTTATGATCGCGGGAAAATCATATATATGATTTTCTCTGATCATAATACGCGAAAGCAAAATGCTATTGTCGATCGTACAATAATAACAAACCGGCCACGTGCGTGCACGGTGCTCCGCGATCAGAGCTAGAGCACCTCTTCGCATAGCGTCCTGGCGAGGGGCAGCCCGCCGCGCCGCCTGGCCCGCTTCCGAACGCTTTCCGACGTGTGACTGAGAGTCTTGAGGTTCGTTTCTGAGATACTCGCGACGACCGCGCGCGCAGGGAAATCGCATAGGGATCGCATATCAATGGGAAATCGCCGCAGAAAATATGATGAGAAAGTCTTTCATGCGGTGAAAACATTTCCGTAACATTTAGCATGAGAAACTGTTTGTATAAACATGATTTATTTGCAATTTACTTCAGGCGCTTGGCGCTGAATATTGCGCTTGGCGGCACACTTGGCGGGGGAAGTTTGCGCTTGGCGCGGGAAACTCTACCAACTCATACGCTTGGCGGCGCCGCCAAGTGTTTTATACACTGGCGAGAAGGTTGATTCCCAGTGAAGTTTGGCAAGCCTCAACACTAAATTTTTTCACTGGTTGAACCAGGAAAATAATCTTCCCTCAATTCCTGATGCCTAAAAACAAATATTTATTGGCTTCAAAATAAAATTTTATGTGTAAATTTCTCTGCTATTCATCGTCTCACTTACTTTATTTGATCAAAATTGCAATTATGGATGGGGCTTGACAGTATAGAAGAATGCAACAAATTCTCATTCTTGCATTTTCAGTATGAAAATGAAGCTAGACTTTTAATTGAATTTTACAGGGCCGACATAAATGTTAACTTTCCCTGTGACATCAGGCAAGTGCAAGTATTGAGTCCTGGATTTGGGAATTAAAGTGAATGAAGTTCCTTGGATGCACCCCCATCCCCTCCCCATCCTCTCCCCTCCTCTCCCCTCCCCCACTCTCCTTTGAAACACGCTCGTGTACGCAAAACAGTAAACAACAAACTTCAGAAAACGTGAGGTGCAAGAAAAATCAGTTGTTTGCTGTAAATAGTGGCAATAACATGGCATTGCTGCATATCATTGTGGGAAAGGAGCTGTGGTAAAACAAGCCAGACAGGAGTGGAGTGGAGCATGGGAATGGAGTGAAAGTGGTTTGCAAATGACAGAGGGGTTCATTTACTGAAATCCGAGGCGGGTGTTTGGTGAGGTAAACAACTTGATTTCTTTTCCCTCCAACCTGTGTGGAGCGGTAGTGTGGATGATGTTAGTTAAAGGTTAGACTTACGAGAATTACTTGATTACTTGAGTATTTCTGAGGAATTGCTCATATTAATGCATTTTTGTTTCAGCTGTTTCCAACCTGTGTAGAGCTGTAGTGTTGAAAATATAGTTAAAGGTTAGATAATTACTTTTTTTCTGAGAAGTTGTTCATGAGCATGTTTGTTTGTTTGCATTTGAAGTACCTTCAATGGCATTTGAGAAGACCACAAATCCCTTCAATTGCTGCATATTTGTATAACTTCATTTAAAATATTGATGTTTGGTACATCATCCATGGTATATTAGCTTATTTAGCTATAATTTGAATGAAATACTGTCTCCTGCATGTGTGCATGGATGGCATATGTACAAAAAGGTTTATTACAAGATTTTATGATTTTAAGAATGTTCTGTTGTTTGCTAAATATTGCCTTGTGCTGTTGCAGTGCTCATGGTTTAACTTACTATATGATTCACTGTTAATTATGAGTTCGAGATCATTATTTTTTTCTATTGTAATTAAATTGTATGGCACTGTAGCTCTAAGGTTAATTACTCTGAGAAGATTTGTACATCTGAATCTAGCGCATGCAACGCTTCAGTGTTTTCCCCTTACTTCTCTTTTCTTTTCTCCGCCTCTTCAAAATTCTCATCTGTTTACAGTTGTTTGTTAGTAAATCAGGTAGGGGCAAATTGATATTTTATCATTTTATCATTCTGCACAATTGATATTCTGAGGTTGGTGTTACAGTTTACTTTAACTTGTACATCATGCATAGAGTGTTACACTGGTCCGAGGGCGACCAAAAACTTGATTTAGGCCCCCAGAATTGGTTTGTTCTTTGTTTGGACCAACCAGTTCCAGTTTGGGGCCAAGTGCACCAACACTTGCATGCCTTGATTTTACTTACCTGATACGGCCACCATCCCACCACGGAAAACAAATCATTGAAGAGCATTGTTTTAGCACTTGTTCCATTGCCCAAGTGCCCAGGGCAAGTGAAATTCAGATTGAGGCAACTATTTTGTGAAAAACTGGAAAAGAACAGCATTGCCAGAATCCGGCAAGGTAGCCTGGTCTGGTCTAATCATTATTTGGGCTGTTTACAGAGCATGCATGTTATATCAAATAAACAGTTGTCTTTAATAGGTTAGATTAAATTGTACAAATATTGAGGATGAGGGGATGTGGAATAAATAATATTCATGCTGGATTTAATTGCTTTGGCTGGGCTACATACATGCACAATTACCTGTGTATTATGGACGATTTGAGATGAGGATGTTGTGTTTTTATTGCCTTAATAGTGGTGGCTGTGCTGTAAATGAGATTGTGCATTGGGAAATTTGTTTTTCATTACTTGTGACTAGTGGCAGTGCTGTCAATTGGGAAGTCGTGTTTTCATTATTGTAGGCAGTAAACAGACAGTGCAGGGAATCCAGATTGTGAAAGTAATTGATGAAAATGAGTAGAAATCCATCCACTTCAAACGCAGTTCACTGACATCTTATCCATGCAGCGTGTATTCACCCCCATATTCCACTACCCTCCTGAGCTTTGAATTATTGGCAAAATATTTGACTCACCTTGCAAATATGCCCTTGTCCCGTGCATTCTTGCTGTGCTGATCTACAACATTTACATGCACCTTTTGCCCTCCTCAGCAAAACAAGTGAGCGCTGGGCATACCTGGCTCCTCAAGGGACAGATTTATGCTCTACTCCCCTCAATATGAGAAAGTCATCTTGTTTAGCAGGACTCTTCCTCCTCAGAGTTGTTGACAGAACAGTTGTTCTATCGCATTTATTTCAATATATTGTTCAAAATACTGTACTGAACAAACACCTACATGTAGAACTGGGTGCGGAAGGTTATCACAAACATTCAAAGTTCATGATTTAATTTTTGATGTCAAAGTATACCCATTCTTTGACTGTCTTGCAATGATATTTACCTAGATGACAATGCCAGAAATAAACTGATTTTCTTTTTCGCTCAGTCAAGCAAGTACAATCAAGCAGGCCTGCAATCAAGGCATCTTAGATTTTAATGACATCAAACCAAACAAAGAAAAACATGAAACAAAATAAATTTCCTTGCCCATTTTGATAGCATATATATATAAGTGAAATTTTAGTGGCCCAAAGCTAGTTTGTGGTGGCCCTTGACTGGTGTGTTTGTGCTAACCCTTGTCAATTGAGTACGGTACTGGCATTTAAAGAAATCAAATTTACAATAAACAGTACTTCATATCTTTTTATATAAAAATGTTTGATTGAATGTAGAATAAAGAAAAAACTTAGTGTTATATTGCAAGTTTTCAAACAAAGAATAACAGAAGAAACTAATGAAGTTCTTAGTAAGTCATGATGGTTATATAAATTTGTGTCAGTGTTTGTGAAACAATCAACAGATGCCTCTCATTTCTGCAGATTAGAGAACCTACTTTGTTGAAATTTCGAAAAGCAATTGCTGCTCTATTCTGATATCATTATTTTTACCCCAAAAGGAAAACAATATTTGTGAGTGGAGAGATAGTGATCAGTCATTGTCTTAGGTATCTTATTTTTAAAGTTAATTGTTTGAGGGCAAATAGGATCTGGAACAGAGCTATTTACAGAAGGCCATGGAGAGTTTAAAGGGCCATTCAGGTTTTTGCACCCTTGGAAATTGAATGGAAGGAGATGATAAGAAACCAATATGAAAATATTCTTGAAAAATATCACAGTATGAATAAGCTCTATATGAAAATTGATGTGTGATGAAATACATTTCATTTTTGCTCTATATTTTTGAACCCTCAAAATTAAAGGCACATGAATGGATTGAATATTGGAGTAAACTATTGATTCCTTGAAAAATTAACAATTTCTGTGAACTCTATTTTTCATATAATAACAAAATTGCATGATGTGATTGGAATTTCAGCCCAATACTTTTTTTTTTTACAGTTGAGGTTTATGAATATTTTAAAAATGAATAATATTTGTATGTGTAATACTTATTGTCAATAATAAATTTAAGGTGGGAGTTATGAACATTGGCCTAGACCTCTTATGAGAGAAACGTTTGACATAGAATGCAAATGGCTCTAATACATTATTGCTCATAACTACTTGTACTGTAAGTTCCCCCAAATAACTGCATTGTCCATAATACTGTACATAGAGATGCGTCAAACATTACCTTTTTCAAACCTGTTTTTCACCCCCAAAAAAGCTTCATAACACATTACTTGTAATGTCACTCTTGCCTATTTCATCATCTTCCAATGCATTATTCGTCTTGAAGTTCCCTATAAACTAAAATCAAACCATCCCTTAAAGGTTGGGAGTAATGCAGAGACACCTGACGGGTAGCAATTTCATAATTGATACTTCCAAAGATGTACACTCGGGCGATCGACACAGCCGGGGTCAGGCAAACAACAACCACGCTGAAAATAGATTCCATCCAAGTCTTGCTCCCAGGTCACTTTGTTAATGACTAGCTAGGTGATTAATATCCCTGCTTTGTTTGTCTCTATATTTGATCAGTTTCTCTTGCTCCATTATCCCCCCCCCCCCCCTCCTCCCCTGATGGTTGTTGCCATGCTTAAAAATTCCCTCTCCTCTATCTCTCCCTACCTTAGATGGTTGTCAGCATATTTATAATGTTCCCTTTTATTGTTTACCCATCTTGTTTGATGTTCCACGCCCCCCCCCCCACCCCCAGTTTCCCTGCCCCCCCCCCCCCCCCGTATGTATATTACAGAAATTACACTTTTCCCCTTTTCCCTAGTGGTACAGTGTAGTTACCCTGCACAGTAAAACCTGTGTGTAGAGACCGCCTAATAAAGGGATCAAGTAGAGTGGCGACTATTGACGGGGGACGGACATCAATACTTTACATGATTTCTGCAGCGGGTCACTTTTTGTTGCCACTATAGTTTATAGGTAGGTTGTTTGTTAGACAGGTGGTTGCTAAAGCAGGTTTGACTATAATTTTCCAATCTCCCATTTCTACTCTGGATTTTAATGCAATATTCAGCGTATTTTCCCTTTCGGTTTTTCCACTGCCTGGGGAGTTCTAAGTTACAGTCTTTATAATTCTCCTCTTCTCCCTACCACCACCCTCAAGATAGAGGTGAAGTTCCACTATCCCTTTGCTCCTTATCTCAATTGGATGTTGTTATGTATCAGCCCCCCACACACACCCCCATCAACCGAACAACAGCATCTGGTTTAACATACTCATATCACATTCAGTTCAGTCATACGGCCCAGCTAATGGCTTTACACTCGCTAAAGTAGGTTAGTATTATATTGACATTGTTTGTGTCTTTATGCAGATGCAAGATGAGTTGACCAGAAAGACAAGAGATTGAGTGTCTACTGAAAATTCTCTACTCCTATCAGTATCACCCCTCCCCCCCCCCCCCCCCCCCCCTCCCCTGAATGACAGTCTCCTTTCAACCTGAAAGTGTTCATATCATATTCAGTTCAGACATAGACCGCTAATGGCTTTTATGCACACATTATACATATATTCAAGTAGAGGATTAACCTGTTCCCTTTGAGATTATGAAATCCCCATAGACTTTGTATACATTGTATACATTGTATGGCCCACCAAGTTCCCGCAGGCAAGAGGTTAATATTAACCCATTCGGGATATTCAGGACTGGTCCCGCAAATACTCGGGCTGTGGGTCTATGGAGAATACATGTTGCAGCAAAATCAATCCGTGCTGAACGGGTTAGTAGTCTTCATGTGCATGTGGGATGAAAAGATGAGAGGATGGTTCCAATGGTAAAAGGGGGATAATACTACGAGTAGTTGTCATGGCAAGATAGAAAGTGGGTTGGGTGTGTATCCACATCCATGGTGGCTTTAAAGATGCAAATAAAAAAGGGAAAGTGGAACAGAAGCTAGGAGAAAATGACACATAGTTTTAGATTGAAATTGCAAGAATTCCTGCGCACATTCATTTGTGATGATGAATAGCAATTTTTTGGAAAAGTTAGCCAGATACTGACTGACTGGTTGTTTTCACAGTATAATTTCTTTTGAATGATAGATTTATATGTTTTCTTATAAATGTATTTGTTGGCTTTCAAACATTGTTTTCTTGTGTAAACATACATGTACTCTGAAAATCTGACAAAATGATGTTTGATGACTAGTAAAAAAAAAACCTGCAGTCAACGACCCAATATTATTGAGTAAATTGTTTTGATAGTATAAATTTGTGTAGTAAGGGGAACTAAAGATAGCAATATAAGGCATCCGTTTTAAGCGGCACGGTAGTAGTTAGCGGTATGACAGGTAGTAAAGGATGGCAATATTGGAGCTTGTTTGTAGTGATATGGCAGTTGATTAGGGGGGCTTGGGCTATACTCGGAGTGACTCAGCCCATCTATTTATGGGAGGGGTCACTGTCGGCTATGCTACACTTATTACAGGATACACACATCTCTAGAAATTTGTGCTTCCTGCAGCAGACGGGAGAGACAGAGAGCCCGTTACATCTATAGGGTATTGAACTTGAAATTTGCAAAATTCATCGCGGAATGATACTTTGTGCAATAAATTAGTTGGCTCATGCTCTGTGTACATTGTATAGGATATTGAACCTTTGCGCTGCTTTAAAAGTTCATTGCAATATACCTCGTTGCTCGTTGAATTACTGGGTTTGTTTATATTTTACCGTGTGTAGATATGTGCGTGTAGTATGTTAAATTTGAGCTGGAAACAAAATTGCAAAATTCATTGTTGAAATGATTAAATATGATATGTAAATTAGTTTGCTCATGATGTGTTTAGTGTATAGGCTGTTGAACCTTACTATACTTGCACAAATAATTGTGATATCTCAATGGTTATTAATATTAAACTAATTGGGATGGGTATTGGGTATTTATAGAATTTCATCTTTAAATGTGTGCTTTGTAGTCTATAATCAAACTTGAAATCTGCATTTTTGGGGCATTTCAATTTGTTACTGAGCTGATTTACATTGTGTGCATGCAATGTGTAGAGCATCAAACTGTAAGTGTAAGTTGAGTTTTCTTGTAGAATTTCAGACTATTCTATATTTTTCTTGATGTTGATACTGAAAGAGATTCAATATTGATTTTTAAAGTTTTTGCTTACATGTAAATTGTATGGATTTTATTTACATTGATATTGTTTGTGTATTATGTGTAGAATAATGAGCTTGAAATTCGTGTTGGTATCTCATTGTTTATTGTTGATAAACTAGTAGACAATGGTTGGATATGATTATTGAATTGGAGTTCTTTATTGCATTGTGTTGCAACATAAATAAAAAAGTTATCAACCCCAGTGGCATAATAGTACTACAAGTGGAAAGCTAAATAATTTTGCCATTAAATTGATAGATATTTATTGATTTTTTTTCAATATTTATTGTTGATATGAAATCATTTTATGAAAGGTATGCCATTCTAGATGTCAGATTTTGTTCGATTTGACTATTTCGTCTCACCAGGAGGTCTGCTAGTCGGAAATAACCGACATTGAATGGGGATTTCTTTGATAAATTGATATGACTTCCTACTTCCACCCCATGTGTAACCTACATGTATATCTAGGTGGAGATGGTCAGTGGAGCAGAGACACATTCTCAATGGAACTACCATTGGAACAGAGCCTGATCTATACTTCTATAGTTCTGCAGCTAATTATGTTAATGGGTTAATTATGATTGTTTTTGTCTTGTATTTGTGTACAGGCTTCTGATTCAGGATGACATCACTGCCGGTCCCGGAGGCGCCAGTAACGATAGTCAAAGAAGGCTGGGTGCAGAAACGAGGTAAGATCCATCAGACCTGTATTCTATTGAAAATGCCAAAGAATTGTTCTAGAAACAGTGTTTATGTGGCTCAAATTCTCAAGTTGGGGTTAAGTTATTCTAGACCAAAATGCTTCTTTTTATTTCATTTAAAATGATCGTTTAGGCCTCTGTTTTTTCAGGAAGGCCAGGTCAATAACACTTACAAACTAGGTCTCCATCTGGTTTTGTTTGTTTGTTTGTTTTGTACTTTTTCTAAGTTTTCAAGCACTTTCTACACTCAGTTACAACATCAGGGATTCTGGGGGTTTCCCCCTGATGATGAATCCATATAAACCAGATAAAAATGCAAATAAACCTTCAAAATCAATGACAGTCGTTCGTTCTCATCTCACTTACATCAATTTCTTCTTGCTAATTAAGCGAAAATGTAATAAGCTTCACAGGCAGTTGCTTTAGCATAAAAATGCAATGTTCCCAGCATTTTTCGAATGTGTATGTATTTATTAAACTTCAAAGTTTAGAATCATAATTACATTTAATATAAAACATAGTATGTGAAAATGCTTCTTATGTGCCGAAAAGGACCTAAATAAAGCATCATAAGTAAAGTTAAAATATCATGTGTGGCTACGCATGTAAACTAATCCAACTCTTGCTTGCTAATTTCTTGATGTTCAATGTGCATCATTGGGATATGTGGTGGAATTTGAATTAGATTGAAAAGGTCGTCAACACTGAAAATAAAACATGGGCACTGAAAGTAATTAAGCATCTAAAGAGTAAAAAAGGACATCCTGATAAAAGAGATAAAAGAGTGAAAGACCCTGGTAATTTTACTGCAAAGCATGTTTCAGATTGCTACATTTGTCCAGACAAGCATGAGAACCCCCCAAATAATTGTGTTTTCCCCTACTGGTTGACAACATATCACACACAGCCCAAGTGTCAGTAGGTCAATGTCTGTTTACTTGTTATGGTAGAGTCATCAGATGATCATTGACGATCAAACAGGAACACAGACAAGTAAAAAACAACTATTATCATATCAGTAAACAAAAGCTTCAGTCAACATCTGAGTCCATGATATGAGGAAGATAACTGTAATTTTGTTTACATGTTCTGCATAATTTAGCACTTGTAACATTGGAAAGGGTTTCTGGGAAGTCCCACCATACAAGGGTAATTTCCCACCATGCAAGAGTAGTTTTGTGGCTCGCTAGTCAAAGCACTGGTCTAGTAATTGAGTAATAGGGAGGTCTCTGATGCAATTCTCGGCAAAGCCCAATTTTCTTTCCTCATTTGTATTAACATTTATAATTTCCATCATTTATAATTTACAAGTAACAACCACCATGATGCAAATTGATCAATTTTACAAGAGTTTCCAGAATTGAAGGAGGCAGATTATTTAGAAGAATAAGTAATTTTTATTTAAGAGTAATTGTATTATTTGATCAGATGATGTTCATTTAGATGTTTGATGTAGATTAAGGGTAGAATAATTTCCCCTTTTCCCTGATGTCTCTAAACTCTTGAGGCAGTGATGTGACTCGAGTAGATTCCATGTCATTTTTCATGATGCAAGCATGTCTACAGGCATGTATAACATACTTCCGTACAGGAATATGAGGTTTTAGATGACTCTTGAAGATAAGAACCTCCAAGCTATTTTGTCAATACGATGTGAGAGTTATTCCTTTTACCCGAGCTGAATATAGCTGGCTGTTTTATGTTGTTTTCATATTTTGTGTCCTCATTACAGTTTCTATGGTTACTAATACTGCACATGAAAACAAAAATGATTATTTCTAGCATTGCTTGTCAAATGAAATGCAGTGGGAATATCAGTAATGGATTGCAGTAGGTGCCGTAGGTGGCATTCCTACACATCCTACATGACAACATAAATACATCATTTTGTTCTGTATCCCTAAATATTAAAATTGGAGATGAGATGAAAGAAAAAGGAGGTTGAAGTTGAAAACAGTTCTGATCAATGCAATGTTTGTTTGAAGCAAACATCTAAAATGATAGAATTATTAAAATTAAAAAAAGTGAATATATGAAAACCAGAATTAAAGGTGTTTGTGTACTTTAATGAAAACTGTTTGAAAAAGAAAAAATATGCCAATTTATATGATCACATATTGTTCATCTTTGGAACCTGAAATAAAAGGAACATGTAATTTGTTGGCTTGGAATGGAACCCAACCCAGTGACCAGGGGTAATAACATTAACAGTCCTGTTTCTAAAGCAACACTAAAATATAATTGATAAAAACATTATGGAATACCAAATCAGATATTGTCTGTGCACGGAAGTAGTGAACGAGCGAAACTAGCCAATGTTGAGAAACTTGTGTGTACTATACCAGAGCATTCAGTATTACCATATATCCAGGTCCCAATATTTCATGAATACCTCCCCAGCCTTGTGATGAGTTAAGTCAATATTTTGATCTGTTTGAAGGTAGTCTAAAAATAGCTCAAGCTTGTATTGCTTATACATACATTACTTACAGAAATGTGCACCGAGACGATAACATACATGAACTGATGAATATTTTGTATTGACGATATAATAACCGGGTCTCTAGTATTGCCCAGACCTGTTATGAATTTACATGTGGTCAATATTTTGAACTGTATGATGCACATTTAAGGTAGTCTAATAATAGCTCTAGCTTGCATTACAATTACATAATAAACACCAATTTCATACACAACTGTAGCCTACATGTACTTTGCACTGATACAGCTACAGCGGATGACATGACATGTACTTGTTCCTGGTATAAAGCTCTTGGTACATTTTATAAACATGATATCATATATCCAGGTCCCAATGATAAATGAATACAGACCGCCCAGCCCTGTGAAGAGTTAGTCAATATTTTGACTAATAAAAGTAATAGGAGATTTTTTACAAACCTAGATACATGTATGTTTATGAAGGTAGGCTAAAAATAGCTCAAGCTTGCATTGCTTTTATACAATGTACATGACACACAGTAAATGGGAGTACTTTGCACTGGTGAATGACTTGTTATTCAGTATGAATAGTATACCTCCCAGTCCAGTGCTGAATTGTAATAACTTGTCAATAGTATGAATATGTACTCAAAGGTAAACTCAACATAGTAATGTACATGTAGCTCGAGCTTTGTTTTGGTATGTAAACAGAAAATTGTGTGTTCTACAAATGTATGCCAGGACCTCACTCTAATACATTTAGAACTTGTGAACTGAACTGGTTGGGCATGTAAAACAAATTTCTCCCAGTGTCTGGAAATCATGGTGGTCAGGAACTAACATTTATTGGCTCAAAAATTGCATGTACATTTAAAAATAGAAATCTCACTCCTAATATCTGATCAAAACTGCAATTTATGATGGAATTCTGCATGGTCTGTCATGGTCAGTTTGAACATCAAGTTGGCCAATCTGGCCACTAAAATTGGACTATAAATAAATCATATTTACTCTCTTGACATGAATTTGTACTAGCCCTGGACCATTGGGCAAATGCTATTCTGGAGCCCTGACTATGCCTTGAATTAGTACATGTAGCTGTCATGTATTTTTTTGTTTTGTTCAATTGTCCACATTGATTTTACGTTGATGTGCAATACCCAGGTCCCATATTGTAGAATACTTTAATCCTAGCTCTGTTTTCTATGTATCTTAAATCTAAATCATTAATTTGAATTCCATTTTTAGATTAAAGGGTACCACCACCCAAACATAATATTCTTATTAAAGAAAGGCAACATCTTTAGTATTCCATTCCATCAACAAGTTCACAAAAATATGTTTCCAGAAAAAAAAAAAAAAAAATTGGAAAACGCCTCACCATTCTAAAGCATGCGTTCATGCGGTCTGAATTGCGAAGACTAATGTGTGCAGAGCGAACGAATCGCCCGGGATTCTATTGTCTACAAACGTACGCATGAATAGCATTGGCGCACTCGCAAATGTTTGGCCCGTACGGAACCAGGAAATAGTAGAGGTTCCGTAAGTGGTGGAAATTAATTGCTTTGTTAATTAATTACACAACCCTTTGCAAAATGTTGGGTATCTATTTGATATCACAGAATGGTACCAAAACATATAATAATGTGTTGTTCTTTGCCTGGTGGTCCCCTTTAATTTGAAAGTTGCTCAAGACTGCATTATGTACCCCCCCCCCCCCCCCCCAAAAAAAGGGAGTAACTTGCATTGAAAAAAGAAGAAAAATGAAGTGTACATTATGTATTGACTATAGATTGTATTTACCAATATTTTGATAATGTGACTCAATGATATATTTAAGACTTTTTCAGGTCCCATCATCTATGAATACTTTGATCATAGCCCTGTGCGTAAGTCCATGTTTTCAACCATAAGTTATGTAGGGAAATTTTAAAAATAGCTCAAGTCTAGTAGCTTACATTATGCACAATCAACAGAAACATGGAGGCGTACTTTGATCTGAATCAATGATGATGAATATTGTTGATTTTGATTTTTACGTTTACAAATATTGTTGCTTTGAAAACATTACATACTTGCATGCATATTATTAATTTAATGTGTGGATTTTTCTTATTTTGCATTATTTTATAATTCATCAAGTAGAAACATTATAATTGTTTTGAATTGGAATGGAGGGAATGTGTACGTGTGTTTGTGTATCCATGAATGTTTTTTCCCTGCCTCATTTTTTTCTTGGATTATGAACAAAATATGCTTTTAGTTAAATGTCATCTCTCTCTATCTCCACTCAAGGGAATTGTGTTGTTTTCCTATGCTCTCTCACCCACTCCCTTTCTAACCCACTTAGTATCATGCTTTATTTTGTACGTATGCAAAGCTAAAACATCTTTATGACAACAGCAATAGGGACTGCACCTACTTATTTTACTTGAACTCCTTGAAGATATCTTGATTTGCACTAGAAAACTCTCTTTAGAAATGCAATGCTAGAAGAAAGGAAGAAGCGCTTTTCTTTGTGCTTTTTTTTTCTTTCCAGAGAGCTACATGTGTTATATTACTAGCCTGATACATGAATCAGGTGGTCTCAAGCAAAGACAAATATTAAAAACCCTGTCACATTTGGTTGCCCATATTGGACAGGTAAATTGAAGCAATCATGTTGGTTGCCCGAAAGGGTTTATTCTAGTCTTCTTCCCCTCCCCTTTCGGTTCTTCTCTTTATCCACACCCCTCTCTCTCTATCTCTCTCTATCAATCTCTTTTGTTTTTAGACTAATTGTTGTTGCTCTCTCTTTCTTTTTCATGCTTTGTGTTTTCCCTGGGAAAGCCTGATAGAAAGAAGTATTTCTGCCAGGCTTGTGCCAGCAGACACTGCAAGTCATGGCCCTTGCCTAGAGCTCTTCAAGCTTCTTGATGACAATAAAGAAAGAAAGAAAGACAAAAAGAGGGGGAAGAAAACAAACCTTTTTTTAATGCGCTCTGGCTTTCTGAAGTGTTTTTCTGCCTTCTGTTTCTCTCTCTTTCTCTGTCAGCTCTAATCTTCTTGAATCCTTTTGTGTTTTTCATCTTGCGCTTTTGTTTTAACTCGGTGAGGATTGTGTATTTTGAAGATTATGTGAATGATATTATTCAGACGATGATTTGTGTTTTCTGTGTGAAAAGAAATGGATTTTTTAATTACTGGATGCCTTGGGATAAGAATCTTGTTGTTTGGTTGTTGTATTAATCTGGGCTGTGTACAAGTGTTGTGAAGCCTTGTAAACAACTCAAATGCACACATAAATGTTCATCTTCATGAGTTATTTTAATATTAAAAAAGCATATATTCATTTGTACATTCATGCACATGTACTAAAGTCTAGAATTGTATACCTTTTTCCAATTTGCATCTTTTGATATTTTCATGCGGGTAAATATATTAAATAGTGGCATTGCCTATTAAACACAAAATGTGCATGCATTTCATCTATCAGCACTTTGCACTTTGAAGTCGTACATTATATATGAAGTCATTACAGTATATGAAGTTGACTGTACATCATGTACAGTGTAACGTTTTTCGAATTTTCTCATTAAAATATGGATTTTAAAGTTTGCTCAAAACAGAAAAATTGACATTTATTTCAGGGCTACTTTTCATTTTGCATGAAAATAGCACTAAAAAAAAATTTACGTGGGATTCCAAGCAAATTTACGGAGGCTCTTTTTTTATTTTTTATTTTTTTTAATGTTTTTTTTTTTTTCATTTTGGGGCTAAATTACCCTGGGCCCTATCTACTTTTTTAATGATCGCTCATTTAGCCTCAAAGTCCTTTTTATGTAAAACTGTAATTGTCATATTTCACGGATAGCTTTTCTTGAGTATTAAGCATGTTACTGCCAGTTGAATCCAGTTTCCACTTTCCACTTTCCCCCATAAGGCCAGATTGTACAACACCAGAGTCCATATTCATCTTAGTCCCATACTTAACAAAACTATTTAAGTATTCATGCAGGTATTGAACTAGTTCCAACAGGTATGAGTCAATGACCACCGTTTAGCAAGTGAAAACAAAATAAAAAGGGAAGTTCACTCGGGTTAAGTCACATGGAGGGTGAGAAAGCGAGAAAACTTCCTCTAGGATCAGTCAGAGGCCACAGTGCTCTTGTTTACTAGTATTTATATCCTTTGGTCCACACTAAGATGCTAAATCTGGAGTCTGGTTCAATCCCAGGATAGAATTTGGTTTTCTGTTTTTTTTTACTGGAATGAGACCAGGGCCCCGTTGCAGAAAGAGATACAATCGATTGTAAGTTACGATTGATCGTAAGTCAGAAAATGTACGCGTTTCAACCAATCAGATTTGCGCATCTAGAACACGTGATCTGACTTACGATTAATTGCAACTTACAATCGATTGTATCTCTTTCTGCAACGGGGCCCAGCTCTGCTTACAAGGGTTAATTACACACAGAGGTTGAAAAGGTGATACAACTTCCCCCTTCAGATCATTTTACAAGTATTTTGATCCTCTTGTCCACACTAAAGGGCAAAATATGTAGTCTGGTTCTAACTTCTATCCCAGTATTGAAAATACAAATATTTGGTTTGCTATATGGCTTGAAGGAGGTGACATTCACATGTTATAACTAAGTACGAAGGGTAAGAAAGAGATAAAACCTCCTATAAGATCAGTCTGAGGCGACAATGGTCTTGTTTACATATTTTCCAACCATTGTGTCCACACTAAGGTGCTTAATCCAAAGTTGGATTCGAACTCATTTTGTAGGTGAGGCATGCAAAAGTTGTTAAAGATCACATTTAGAACTAGAAAATAAGAAAATTTCTGCTGAAATTTGTCTGAGGCCAGTGTTCTCATTTCATGTATTCTTATCCTTGCATCAACAATGTGCTAAATACAAAGTTAGGTTTGAACCCATCATTGAATATATAATATTTGGTTTTAGATTAATTTAGGTGAAGCATACAAGGGTTTAACATTTCACATTGTGAATGAAAAAATGGGACAGTTTCAGCTTATATCAGTCAACCACCACCGCAGTGTTCCTTGTTTACATGTATTCCTATTTTTTTTAATCATCAATACTTCAATGTTATTTTCAAAATTGTGGACAAACCAGTCATTGCAAACAAAATCCTTGGTTTAAGATTTAAATGTGTCAAAGATCAGAAAGGCCAAGTTCACATGGAGGGTGAGAAAGTGATAAAACTTCCTCCAAAGTGACATGGTGCTCTAGCTTGTTTACAAGTACAGAACATTCTTGTCCTTGGGTCAACACTAAGGTGCAAAATTCAAAGTTAGGTTTGAACCCATCATTATGTCATTATATTGATCACATGCACATGTATATGGGCACTGTTTTATAAAACATTTCCAATTATTGTAACTACCATAGCAACAACGATAATGCTCCATGCTGATTGGCTGTTGGCATAGTAGTTACAATAATTGAACAGAACTTACATCAAAATTTGGAAATATTTTTATGAAACGGGGCTCGGAGCACTTAATCCTTGCAGTTTAACGTCTTATGTACAATGTAAATGTACATCATCATTTTGTATGTTTATTTTCTCAAGATTGTTTAGCTATGTCTAGATTTATCAGGGTTTTGAAGCATGTTTCGGGTTCTCCTAAGCAAGTGAAAAGATCAGTCCCAAACATGTTATGAAACGCCGATTATGGGCTACACAAGAGATGACAAATGCAATGGCTGAAATGCTCAGGAGCTATTGAATTTAGCCGAGGCTAAATCGTGTTGTTTTTCATCATCTGTGGGTTAAATTTAGCCCACTGTATTATGGAAGGCCAGGGAAATTACACTTTGCCACCATAGTCTCCCTATGGTTTGTTTATTTTTCCCCCTTTTCTGAATTAAGTAAGTGCTTTCTACATTCGGTTTCAACAGCTGGGATTCTGGGGATTTTCCCCCAACAGTGAGTCCATAATACTCAAAATAAGAAGGCAAATGAACCTTCAAAATCGATGAAAATTGTCTCTTTTCTTCACGCTTTCACCACTTTCTTCATGCCAATTTTCCACTTCCAATGGCTTTAGCATAGCTTTGGTGTGTGTTTGTGTAGGATGAGCACGCATTAAGATACAAGCGTGGATTTTAAGAAATAAATATATGCATGATTTGTAACACGCAGCACTCCATAAAAAGCCATGGGTAAACCCATGGGTTAAACTTAACCTGCTCATGAGAATTCCAGCCATAGTGTGGTCACCACAGAATATGTGCCAGACAAGCTCTGTATAATGCTGGGAATATGAGAAGTACTTACAAATGTACGTCAAAATGTTGGCCTAGTCATGTGAGCTGGCTTGAGCCCTGAAAACACCTCAAGTTCTCAACTTTAACAAAATCTGTGGCATAGCCATGGTCATAGCATCAGGAGGTCAAATAAGGGGGCAACATTTCTTGAAATGGGGACAGCGCAAAAGCCATAAATAAAAATTGTGTTACATATTTGTTTCTCTCTACAATGGGGGATCATGGCAGGTAGGAGGATTGGGGTACAAACTGCAAAATCCAACTCTGGGGTGATACCATTCCCCACCCTAGCTTCGCCATTGTTTTCAATCCTACATGTGACCCACTTACATTCTCGTGTCGGTCTGTCTAGAATGAGAAGTATTATAAACACTTTTCTACATTTCCAAGTCTTGTTTGTGTGTCTGTCTAGAGCAGCTGCCATTTCTTTTTTTAACGCTTTTTTCCCTTCACTTTATCAAGAATTTGACGGCAAGTACTGTGAGATTTGCGATTAACGATAGATTCAAGTTTGGGCAAAATAGGCAAACAGTTGGTGTCATAGCGTTCCCAAAAGGGATTGTGAAGTGAAGTGACTGTATTTCGGAGTAATCTTGTGGCAAGTGCTGATTTAAGGTGGGTTAAATCCTCCATAATTGAAATGTGGAATCCATTCATGGATCATCAAAGTGTTGCAAAGTTTTTTTTTATATTGACTCCTCAAATGTGCAATATACATCTAAGCTTCTAACTCTTAACGTTTTAGAAATATTTTCTAGTATGGCTTGTACAGTGATATAATGGGTAAATAGCACACCTACACACATTTGATACGTAGCATTTTTAAAATTTAAATTTTAACAGAGGGATTTTACACTGGAATTCTAGTGTCATTCAAAAACAATGCTATATAAATCATGATTTATTTTTGTATAATTATCAATGATTTTATCAATCAGTTCAATAACACAAACTATATTCACATTTATGTGTGTTACTTGCCTGATGACCTGGTGGCAAGATATGTTGCATCAATACAATTACATTCTTGAAATCCGCCTTGCATACATCAGTTGCTATGTCAGCCAAACCTCTGGCAAGCTTTCAGGCTGCCAGGCTTTCGGGTTGCTAGGAATAACCTTGTTTGCTCATAATGCTCCAAACTCATGTTTTGGAAAGCCATATATCGTCGCTGGGCAATTAAAAGGGCAAATTGGCCGATATTATCGTTAAATATCGATTTTGTTTTTATTTTATTTTCAGATAGAGTACTTTAATACCTATCCGATGATATATTTAGAATCCCCATATATGCTCTACTTTTTGAGAAAATCAAAAATAACAAAAGGACAAAATGAAATAATTGCGCGTATTTGGGCAACAAAAAGGACAATAACGTTTTTCACGAACTGCCGAGCGGTGTTATTTAGATAAGAATAAATACACTTATAATGAATGAAGTGTGTTATTTGACTACTTTTCCGTAAAAACATAGCATTGGTCACAATATCTGCACATACGTAAGGCCACAAGTTTAGCCAATTTTAATTGAATCGGCGACGAAATTACCCTTTTGCATGTTTGGCATACACGACTCAACGCGCACCTCGTGCGCGTATGATATGGGCAACAAAAAGGACAAAATGGACTTTGCCCTTTTTGTTGCCCATTATCGCGCCAAGTCGCGCGCATTGGCTGTGCATTATCAATGCGCGTAAAAGGGCAATTGCATAATTGTCCTTTTTGCATGCACGATATCGGCGCATTAATAAGGACAATATAAGAAATGCGTAATAACTCCGTTAAAAAGAACTGAGCATACGCCAAATTAAACGACTTGGTAGCTATAAAGCCTACCTAACCTTTTCACTAAACATAGTTACTGAATTTGGCATTAAAACAAAATAATTGCCCAAAATGTTGTTTCTTCAAAAAAAGTATATATTGTTTTTTGCTATCGATACCGTCAATTTGTCCTTTTAATTGCCCAGCGACGATATATTTCTCAAATGACCATGCCATTGAAAAATTACGTAAATAGAAATAAATTTGTTATTGATAGAATCTGTTATTGTTTCCTGGGTGTGTGATGTAATTACAACGTCATGTGGAAGGAGCTTGTTTGTGAAGATATGAATAAAAACAAGTTTAATCTTGGTAACCATAGTACATATTTGTTTTGATAGCTATTACAGCTGTTGTTTTGTTGATAACATACAAATTTTTATCCAATGATATAGTTTGTCTCGATTAAAGGGATCTAGTAACGTTGTCCGAATCCCCAAAACTTGATTAGAAATCAAGAGGTTCTCTCATAACATGTATTATCCGTATTACCAATAGAAGCATGGAACAGGTTTTGGTTTTTCAAATTTCCCTTTCGTTAAAAAGATATTTACGATTGAAGTGTTCCTGTTTATAACTATCCACTGGATAGTCATAACTGTGTACAAAGTCATTGCAATGAGTAAGGGAACATCACTTTGCATTTTTGCTCATAACTTGGCCGTATAACATGATCCATTTAATGTGAAATTCTCACACATTGCTCAGTGGACGTATCAGATCATAAACATACACATTTTATCAAACATTCATCACTTTTTGCACATGTCAAGAAAGCTAATAGATACCTTTTAACAACAAAGTACATTTTGTCGTAGATAAAAGTTAAAAACAGCTCTAAAATTGAAGAAGCATTCACGTGGCTATAAATGTGCCTAAGTTTTGATAAGCACCACCTGCTATATTGCTATTTAGCTAACAGGGGGAGAGAAGAAAAATAAAAGTTCCATGATCTTGGCCCGTCACAGAAAGAGTTGCGATCAATTGTAAATCAGAAAAATATGCACATTTAGTCACATGATCTGACTTACAATTAATTGCAACTTTACAATCGATTGTAATCATTTCTGCAACGGGGCCCAGATGTTGTCAATGTAGCCATTTCATCTCCTACCCCCCCCCCCCCCCCCTGAACAAAATTGCCTAAACTTAAATATGTTTTTGTTTTTTTCTAAACAAGGAAGAGAGTAGAAGGGAAAGTTCCGTGGTTGCCTTCTTCCCTATTGATGAGACATTAGAGTTTCCTGTTGTTTATCGGTCCGCCAAAAGAGATAGCTATTTAGGGAGCACAGAACTGAGTAATGGACTATTTCAGTAGGCTCAGGGAATGGTGCAGACATTACAAAACTTACCATGGTCTAAAAATGGAAGATGAAAATTTGTCGTCTAGACCAGTTTTAAGTAAACAAGGATGTGTTGAATTGTGAGTCAGACCAGTTTTTTAATTTATTGAAATGAGGATAATGTTGAATTGTGACTATGGGAACATTTTAGAAACTGGTTTTAACTATCAGTTTGTTTGATATCGGTTTTAATCCCTTCCAATTATCAAGTTCTAATATGTTACAAAAAGCTGCAGCTTCTTTTTTTCCTTTTATGCAATGTAATCTTAAATTGTCCATTTTTTTAATGAGAAGCATACAAACTGAAGTTTAGAAACATGTACATGTGCTAGGAAATTACTTTTTTCCCCGCCGGCCTTGTTTTAAAAAGCACCACCCAGACATTTAAAATTATGCTGGCCCACAAGAGAGATATTTAAAAGTCTTTTAAAGGGATTTCCTTTTTGTTATGAAGTTATTAACAATTGAAATGTTCAGATTTTTAATTATTCAATGGAAAGCTATAACTTTACAAAATCAGTGATATGACTCAGCCAATCACATATTGCTAAGAAATCATGTTCCAATCCTTCAGTAGTTCGGTACCACTTTTTAAAAATTTGGGAGCATTCAAGCCAGGCACATCAAACTTCGTTTGTAGGTGCACATAGTGCTAAGGAATCACACTCCAATCCTTTGAGTACCCATTTATACACCTGGGTTGAGAGCAGCAAATATTCATGTATTCTGATCAAAGATTTTAAAGACTACACGGCCATGAGAAGGTGACTACCTAGATGCACTCAAACTGCACATTTTCCACTCCCTGGGAAGTATTTCAGCCAGGCACCTCATAGATGCATACAGAGCTAAGGAACTGTGTTCCAATCCCTCCAGCCCCTACAGAAATCTAGCTTGCAGCTAGCTAGCGGTGAGCTCAATATGCGATATCTGGTGAAATAAAGCTTACAAAATATGTTGGCACGCTAATGACACGCTTGAAATCTCTCAATTTTAGCAGAGATCGCCTATTAAGCTTGTCACTAGCTGGCCGCTAGCTTGTGGCACCCTTAAGATTTCTGTAGGGGAGGTATCCATGTACATTCTGCTTAAAAACTAAGGACTGGATAAAGATGGACGGCCATGACTAGTTGACTACCTGGAAGCACACAAAGTGCACATTTTCCACTTCATGGGAAGCATTCCAACCCTTCCTGATGACCCATTTATACACCTCAAGCTCAAAGCCTCACTGGATATAGGCTGCCATGACTAGTTGACTACCTGGATGTGCAGACAAGCAAGAGGATGATGATTCAGTTGGGTTCAATGAAGGATAAGATGTTCCTGTTTACTTGGTTCTGCCTGCTCGCTGTCAGCTCCCCCGTTTCCCCTCCCACTCACCTATTATTTCCACCTTAAACACTCAAGCACCCCTTTCTCATCTCCAGCCAAAATGTAGACTGTTTCAAGAAGAACAGTCAAGCCTGTTTATACATGTAGTGGCCACCTGAAGGATGCAAGAAAAGTGGCAATCGTAGAGCGGTGTCCTCTATAGACAGGTTCTATCCCAGTGTCTTTCTCATTTGGTGGCCACTTTAGGCAGGTTAGCTGCTATACATTCTCTATTTCATTTTCTTGAGCAACAAGTGTTCCAAGTGCTTCCTTTATAGAATGTTGATTTGAAACTGTTAGTTTGAGAGTCAGTTGGTGTCGTGAGCTTTCAATCCTATAGCAGAATATTTGTCCGATGCTAAAGTGACAAGAATGACATGTATTTTCGCCCGTACAACTACAATCAATGTTTGACAATATGACATTCAAACACCACTTATTATGAACATTATACATAATCATGTGTGTGTGTGTGTGTGTGTGAATGGGGGATAGTAGTTGTCTATTTCTCTGCCTGGATGACCTTGAGCATGTCACAACACTGCATGTTAGAGATCTATCAAGAGGTATGAATAGGTCTTTCCCAGGAGAAAAACAAAAAGGGCACACAGTACAATCTCACGTACGTACGTGTACTAGTCTAGAGAGGAACCGAAAGGAAATGATTGTTTCATACTTAAGCATTACTCATTATGGCTCATTCCCCCTAAGAAAGAATGAAACAAGCTCAGTCATAAATTGCAATAATTCGTAACAATCAATTCATAACAATATTGTCCTCTCATGTTCCTGTCAGGACTTGGGTGAAACTTGGGATTATCCCAAGGACTTGTAACATGGAAATGATGACAAATGTCTTCCATGAATACAAGTCTTATCGTTTTATTGTCTGCTGTTCTCATCTACCCCAACATTTTCAAAGTACAAAGGGTTTATTCAACATTCTAATAACAAATCTAATAGAAAATGCCATTTCAATCACCTTTTGCATTTTTTAGGTGAAAGTTATTTGAAGTAAACAATATGTTTTTAAGAGTTCATTACTTGGCTATCAGGGTAAAATATCCATTGATTTAAATTCCAAAGTGAGGAAACTAAAAGAAAATACAAGTAAGGCTGTGAATTTCTTAACTCTTAATTTGTCTGCAATCTCATCTACCCCCAAGTTTTTAAAGTATGTCAAAGTAATTTCACCTGTCTTTCAAGTATTGGCTCTCAAATATGTGGTTACCAAACATTCTAATAAAAAGTTACAATCACCTTTTGCATTTTTCTAGGTGAAGGCAGTGATTGTAAGTAACCTATATGGTTAATTAGTTACTATGGTTACCAAGATATATTGGCCGTAACGTTCACAATACTTTTCAGATTGGTTTTTATTTCCTTTTTCGTTATTTAGAAAAAATTCCCTTTTTAAATAAACTTACCAACATTTACTTCTCAACGTAATGGCATCCATGAAATCCAATCTTAGTAACTTAATAATTCATCCTTTTTCAAGCACATAGCCAGTTTTATGTTTGCCATTATAAGAATACCTAGAGATGATTAAGAATGTTATTATGTTAAGAATATAGTTTTACTCATAAATTGTTCAATGTCGTCATTTTCTGTTCTCATGTTTAGA
This sequence comes from Echinarachnius parma, assembly GCA_037951105.1. Taxonomy (NCBI): domain Eukaryota; kingdom Metazoa; phylum Echinodermata; class Echinoidea; order Clypeasteroida; family Echinarachniidae; genus Echinarachnius; species Echinarachnius parma. The sequence continues at coordinate 93,104 of JBAMJV010008825.1, read as the reverse complement.
TTTAGATGTATTTTTACTGTAAATGAGATTGTTTGTCAGTTATATTTGTAGTTTGTATTGGGAAGCAAAAACATCAGACAAACAAATTTGTTGTCAAAACATTATGGTTCCCTAACCATCTGAACAAATTTGTCCTTCAGCAAATGGGAGATAAACAAATTCATTGCTGTAGGAGATAGACGTATTTATTGCCATAAAATGAAGCTCTTCACTTTGATAATATGGATGCATTCTATCCCTCATTTCCATCATCAACCCCCCCCCCCCCCCCCCCCCCAATTTCATGAAGTGAATCCAAAAGGTCATAGGACCTTTGGGATGTAGCTATAAATGTACTCTCAATCACCTTCAGTACTACATTTGAAATACCAGCATAGACAGTAGGCAAAAAAGGTCGCGTATGTCAAATTGTTTGTTATTTTATTGATGTGTTGTTGTTTTGATGTAGTGCTTACTTGTTAATAGTTAGCATTTCCAGCGAACCTTTCATGTAAAATTGTTTGTTATTCTATTATGTTGTTTTTTCTCTGTTTATGTGCAGTTAATTTGATATATTGTATAAATAGCAGCATTTACAGTGGACCGTGCACAAGCAGATCTCATATATTGTTTGTTATTCTATCTTGTAGTATTTTGTTTTTAGTAGTGTGTAGTCGGTTTAAATTAAACAGCACCTTGTGCAAGCAGATGTCAAATTGTGAGTTAATCATGTTGTTTTTCTTTGTTTGTGTGCAGTGGATTTGATATCAAAGTAGAAGCAAGGAATATGCAATGCACATCTACAGTCCACTTCACTCCCTCGTTGTGCTTCCTTGTTTGCCTGCCCGAGCTGTCTAGCCGAGCTCACATAAATTATCCTGTTATGAAACACAGAAAGTTGTTTACAAAAAAACACAGCGCCGGCCTCCAGTCTCGCATTATCAATTGATTATCTTCCCTCACCGTTACCCATGAGCATTGCAGCCAGCGTTGCAGCTAGCATTGCAGGGGCTGAAATGTCCCCTCTCTAATGAGCGCATTCGCAAGGGGAGAAGATAATCACACGTTACATTCAATCTTATTGATGTGATGTTGCAGGGGGTGTTTTAACCCATAGCATGCCATGTTTACTGCAGCGTCTATGGCGTTGTGGGCATTGCATGCTGCAAATTGAACCACCGGCTCTGATGACATGAATCTTAACCCTTTCCAGACTATTTAATTTTGCTATAACATACATTCTCCATAGATCACAGCCTGGGTATTATTAAGACCAGTCCTGAATGGGTTAACCTGTTCTAACATGCTGCATTCTCCATAGAGAATTTGTAAGACCCGCCCTGAATGGGTTATTGCTATATCATCCCGGAATATAATAGATATTTTTTACCATTCCTGTTTTGCAGGGAGAATGGTGAAATAATTTGATTAGTAACAGAGTGCAATTAATTGCATAGCCACCATCACTTATAATCAGCAAAGCCACAGGAAGCCTATTCTAACTCGGGTGTGAAACAATATCCATCATATTTCAAACAAAACATGTTATTGTCCGTCCATTAACTGTTCACTAAATCATGCGTGTGTAGAATTAAACATGTTTTGTTTTTCTGTAAATAAGATGTATTTCAATTTAACAGTTTCTGTTAAATTGAAATGGGAGAATACATGTGTACATTAACAACATAAAGGATATATTCTAACCTAAACTTTTTTGGATAAAAATGTTTATGGAAATAAATATTTGAATGTCCAGGTTTTGGCTCATTTTCGTCCATAAGCCAGACCATGCATATCATTATATGAATTCACAACATATAATGTAGGTATATAGGCCCCTATTTGCATCAGTGTGACATTGCAGTATACACATATCTTCGATGGGCAATTAAAAGGACAAATTGACGGTATCGATAGCAAAAAACGCTACATACTTTTTTTGAAGAAACAACATTTTGGGCATTTATTTTCTTTAAATGCCAAATTCAGTAACTATGTTAAGTGAAAGGTTAGGTAGGCTTTATAGCTACCAAGTCGTTTAATATGGCGTATGCTCAGTTCTTTTTAACAGAGTTATTACGCATTTCTTATATTGTCCTTATTACACGCGATATGATGAGCCGATATCGTGCACGCAAAAAGGACAATAATACAATTGCCCTTTTACGCGCATTGATAATGCACAGCCAATGCGCGCGACTTGGCGCGATAATGGGCAACAAAAAGGGCAAATACGCGCACGAGGTGCGCGTTGAGTCGTGTATGCCAAACATGCAAAAGGGTAATTTCGTCGGCGCTCCAATTAAAATTGGCTAAACTTGTGGCCTTACGTATGTGCAGATATTGTAACCAATACTATGTTTTTACGGACAAGTAGTCAAATAACACACTTCATTCGTTATAAGTGTATTTATTCTTATCTAAATAACACCGCTCAGCAGTTCGTGAAAAACGTTATTGTCCTTTTTGTTGCCCAAATACGCGCAATTATTTCATTTTGTCCTTTTGTTATTTTTGATTTTCTCAAAAAGTAGGGCATATATGGGGATTCTAAATATATCATCGGATAGGTATTAAAGTACTCTATCTGAAAATAAAATAAAAACAAAATCGATATTTAACGATAATATCGGCCAATTTGCCCTTTTAATTGCCCAGCGACGATATTATGGATGCACTATTATTCAAATACAGTACATGTTCTAGGATTTCAGAAACAAATTTAATTACAATATGCACACATTGTCTTTAACAAACAGAGTTTATACATTCTCTCAACACATATTTCCACATACAAAAAAGGCAGCATTGATGCAAGTATTAAATTTATATATATGATGCATTCATCATTCTCTTATCTTGTATAGAATATGCATAAAACACCCTGCCAATATTTGTGTGGGTTGTAGATTTTAATGTGTGTTGTAGATTTTAATGTGTGTGAATTATTCACATACAATGTACATATAACATACAAGTTGTGATGTACCTATACAGATGGCTCCATCACCAGTGACAAAATTGCTCCACTATTAACACATTTCCTTTGAGATTCGAAAATCCCCAAAGACTTTGTACATATTTCCTACCAGGTTCCTGTAAGCATTGGGTTAAGTTTTCATAAACCAGCAAAGATTTCTATAAACCCTAACCAAAACACAACACTAAACCCAATCATATTCCTTAATATCTCTTGCTTTCCCTATTAAAAAAGATGGGGCATTTAACCCTCAGAGCAGTTGTCGCTGGAGCTTATGTCGTCACCGTACAGATGTATACTGTTACATTGTCGTGTGTATACGATGCTTGTAAATGTTATATGTGACCTTACACCACAAAACGACCGTTATGTCGTGGATATAGTTTCTCTGTTATTAGTTTAAATAGTCAAATTTTGTTAAAAATATGAGATTCAGGATTTTTGTACTTTCTGAATGAAGGTATCTTAATCTACCTTCTGTCAAATTTTCATTGTCAGAAATCATGTTTAAATATGTTTTTTTCATGGAATAAAAATTATCAGATTACAGTGCTCGAAATGGACACTGATCTTTGAAGTGGCCCGTTTCTTTTAAAACTGCTTAAGCCATTTTCCAAATCTTTGGCACTCATTTTCAGAGGTTTTGCCTTGTCTGAATATGATAAATTATATACCATTTTAAAGGTAATGCATTCTACTATTATGTCAGCGGAAAATCAGCATAATCATTTTCCCCGACTTATTGGTCGTTTTGTGGTGTGAGGTCACATATTATCACATGGGTACAAATGAAATGTACATTTTGAACTGTGAGTGGGTTATGGATTAAAGTGTGTCATTGCATGACACTGACAAGACAGTCGGTCAATATTGACCCACAACAAACACAGGTACATACCTGTCCCAAAGCTGTCACACGCAAGACCAGTATCCTATTGTAAAGCACTGCTATAAATTAACTTGTTTCCCCCTTGTGGCCCAGTTGGGCAAGTTAACCTGTTCCCTTCGAGTTTCTGAAATCCCTATAGACTTTGTACACAACCCACCCGGTTCCTGTAGTCAAGGGATGACGTGGGTGGAAACTTGAATGTGGTAGCCCCAAAGAAGTACATCAAGAAGTTTGTCATTTAGTTACCCAAAGATAATATTTGGTTGCTATGGGCTAGTGCTCCATTCAAGCCCTACCTATTTAAAACAGAGTTTCAGTGTTACATACATACCTGCGTCATTTATTTTGGTGAAAAACTGGCTATATTTCAAAAATGGCCCCTCATTTCCAAGAGGAATAAAAACTTCCTTTGATTTGAAGGTTTGCAGTGGCAACTTAGTAGTATTATAGAATCATGCATTTTACACAGTTCAATTCAAAGGTAATGAGATTCAAAAGAGTCCAAACATATCACTTTATGAACAGTGTTATGTGAACTCATTCAGGACCAGTCATCAACAATATACACATGGCTAGGCTTTCTTGTAATGTAATGTCTATTCCAGAATCAAATGGCCTGTAATGGGTTAATGGCCTTTGCAGCAGGATTGAACACTTCCTCTGACTTGAAGGCTCCCAGTGGAGACTTGGTGTGATCTTGGTGAGATCCCAGTGCCATTAGGAAGTCAATTTGACCCCTGGCTGACCTTTGCTACACATGGTTCCCTCAGTTCACCTGGCATGGGAGAATCAGCCCAACTATACATATTATGTGTATCTAGAGAGGGAGACATAACCATGGCATTGAAGATATGTGACATAACCTAATCAAAATTTAAATTTAAAAACTCTCTTCGAAAGAGAAATTTTTGTCAGAATGTATTCAAATTTGTATTCAAATTCAGATCATACCCAGTTGCAATTTATGTGTGTTGATATATGAAGTTGATTTGACCTTTCTGTGACCTTTGTTGCACATGGTTCTCTCTGTTCACATGGGTCCATGGTTCACATGTTAATGGGAGATTGTTGCCCTAATAAGAATGTGGTAAAGAAGACAAAGATACCAAACCCCCCCCCCTCCCCCCCCCCCCCCCCCCCAAAAAAAAAGCCCATGGATGAGAATCTTAGTTTGGTTGATGTTTGCTGTACGCACCTTGTGTTGCTTTCAAGAGTTACCTGGTGTAGGAAAATGGCTCCATCAGAATTACAGGGCTCGCACTTGACAGTGGCCCGGTTGCCAATGGCCACCGGAAAATTAATTTGGCCACTCGAAATGGGCTAGAAACTCTGTATTGGCCACTAGAAATGGGCTAGAAACTCTGTATTGGCCACTAGAAATGGGCTAGAAACTCTGTATTGGCCACTAGAAATGGGCTAGAAACTCTGTATTGGCCACTAGAAATGGGCTAGAAACTCTGTATTGGCCACTAGAAATGGGCTAGAAACTCTGTATTGGCCACTAGAAATGGGCTAGAAACTCTGTATTGGCCACTAGAAATGGGCTAGAAACTCTGTATTGGCCACTAGGAATGGGCAAGAAACTCTGTATTGGCCACTAGAAATGGGCTAGAAACTCTGTATTGGCCACTAGAAATGGGCTAGAAACTCTGTATTGGCCACTAGATGTGGGCTAGAAACTCTGTATTGGCCACTAGATGTGGGCTAGAAACTCTGTATTGGCCACTAGATGTGGGCTAGAAACTCTGTATTGGCCACTAGAAATGGGCTAGAAACTCTGTATTGGCCACTAGATGTGAGCTAGAAACTCTGTATTGGCCACTAGATGTGAGCTAGAAACTCTGTATTGGCCACTAGATGTGAGCTAGAAACTCTGTATTGGCCACTAGATGTGGGCTAGAAACTCTGTATTGGCCACTAGATGTGGGCTAGAAACTCTGTATTGGCCACTAGATGTGGGCTAGAAACTCTGTATTGGCCACCCCCCCCCCCCCCCCCCCCCCCCAGCAGCTATGTCATTTCCCCAGAGGATACATACAAAAGTATATATAATATATGTTTTCGAGTTACACTTTTCGCGATCAGGAGAGATGGAAACAATTATCCAGAATTTAAAAGCAATGGACATAAACGGCTTATGAAGTAATTAATTTGATGAATAATTTATGAAGCATCCCACTCCCCGAGTTATTTTATTACTGGAGCATGAAGTATGAAATATTCACAATGTTCCGTTCTATTTTCCTCTATAAACCTGGTCCATGGGTATTAGTTGCAAGGGGATCAGAAAAGGCTAATATTTTACGGTCAGAAGTGGGAGAGGAAAATCAATGAAAATGTAACCAACTGGAAATAACAGCACGAAAACTAATTATTTATGAAGCATTTATCATTACACTTGTTTCATCATAACAAGATCATAAAATATTACATTTTCATAAATTGTAGATGGCCTTGATCTATATTTATGTAATTCTCAGAAAACAGAAAAATTTCATTTTCACTGTCAACTTTTAGATCATGAAAATGTCACCTTTGGAAATAAAAAGCGTGTAGAGTAAAGAGTATGCTTAATTCTATATGATCCATATCAGTCTCCTCTAAATTAGCCTTTAATAATGATTCTGTGTTTGTAACTTACCTATATCCCGTCTATAGAGATCACCTGCCTTCAGTGGCCACTTTTCTTGTTCACCTTAGGTGGTCACTATACACAGGTATCACCATGAATAAACAAGTGCTCAGTAAAAAAAAGAAGCTTATTTTTCACCTTTCACCAATCTTTTCTTTCTTTGTTCCCAGGTTAATTCATCAAGAAGGGCAGCCGAGATGCTTCCAGCTCAAGCTCAAAATTTGTTGTACTTCAGAAATTCACATTAATTGAACCAGTACGAAAAATATAGAGCATATGATGACACACGCAGTACCCCGGGGTACCGTTGTACCCCGGTATCCCGCGTTGTGTAGCGCCATCTTGTGTCCACTCGAAGTACAACCGTATTGCGTTGTGCATGCAGTGCAGCGCACGATTGTATGCACGCTATACGCACAGTACAGCCCTAAAAATTAAATAAATAATTAAACAAAATGGCAGATTTTCGTCTGGTACCCCAGGGTACCGTTTATGTCATCATATATAATAGTTAGTCTTCTCAAGGAACTATAAAATGTACAGTGTAACACTACAAGAGTCCCATCCATTTCCCTTGTTGGTGCTTTTGCTGTTTTCTAGGTGAGTTCATCAAGAATTGGCGGCCAAGGTACTTACAGCTCATGTCCAACAGACATGCATTTCTTTACATTGAAAATGAATGATACTTGAATCACTGAGAAATGTAATAACGTAGTTATTAGTTTGTATAAATGACTGCAGAGTTTAACATTACGAAAGTCTCATGATCCATTTCCCTTCTCATCTCTCTTCCTGATTTGTAGGTGAGTTCATCAAGAATTGGCGGCCGAGGTACTTCCAGCTCAAGTCCAATGGTGAATTTGTGGGCTACAAGGAGAAACCGAAGGAGAAGGTGGAGCAGGATGCACTCAATAACTTCACTGTAGCAAGTAAGCCTCTGCCTTTTTTTTCTTCTAGAAATGAACCAAACTGGTGTATTCTGTTTTTTAAAATTTGAACCAAAATGGTCCTTGTCTCTTGAGATCTAGAACATGATTGTCCGAAACTTCCATTTCCCCAACACCAAACTCGACACCCACCCCTAACCCTAACCCCATCCTTATTCAAAGTCTGAAAGTTTGGGGTTTTCTAGGAATTTGTATTGAATACCCTGATGATATACTCAAGCCGATCTTGAAAGACCACTAAGGGAGGCAGAAAATGTGGCCTTATAAACAGGTTGTCTCTATTTATAAAATATAGACGGATTCATTTACATGTAAACTGCTTACTATGGACTCAAGTATGGTGGTATCAATGGAGAAGTGGTTTTTATGCACAGATGGTCACTAGAAAAGCTTTTACTGTTTCTTATATCCAAATATTACATGTTTATATTTGATTCTGGCTTGCATAACATGTCCTATAATTTGTGGTTTTCTGTGTTAAAAAAATATCAGTTTCCTAATTTTCTGTTGTTGTTTTTGTTCTTACTTCAGAATGTCAAATTTTGAAGACGGAGAAACCTGTCCCCAACACATTCAAAGTGCGGTGCTTACAATGGACCACCATCATAGAAAGAACATTCTCAGTTGCCTCGGCTGATGAGAGGTAAGGACTCACAAATTTACAAATTCAGAGCTTAAAGGGCAATGCAACTCAAGAATAGAGTTTATCCTACTTGATATATCGTAATATGCCTTTTTATTATATATAACATAACTCAGACTCAGATTTCTGCATTGGGAGAAATATGTGGAAACTCTATCGGGTTTACCACTATTCATGCGAACACTGGAGGCCGCCATTATTAGGTGTGTGCAGACTTATGGTCAGTGATATGCACTAATGTATTTCAAAAGCACCTATGGAAACCATTGTCTGAATACTAGTAGATGCTTTGACGAGTCTGTAAATCAGTGAAAAGCTTTTTGTTCGGCCCGTAGCACACTCGTCATAGTTTGCAAAGCATGTCAGGCAATTACAAGAACATGGCCTTTTGCCGCCGTAAGAATTAGTAAAATGTGGGTATGTTCACGTAAGGATTTCATGGGATCCAGGAGGCCAAAATTGCCAAGTTGTGTATCAAATAAAATGTCTGTTCACCCTCTAAACGATAATAATAGCCGAAAGCCATAGTTTCATTGCCCTTTAAAGGTAGACAAGCATGGACATACAGATGGCGCTATACAAAAAAATATTATCCTTGGCATAATATTATTGAGTCAGAGTGTTATATAACACTCTGACTCAATAAAATTATGCCTAGGAAAATATTTTACGTTTATCAATCAACAAATATCACACAATATCAATCAACAAAATATTTGGTGATTGATATTGTGTTGTTGGACGTAAACACTTGATTCAAACCAAGGTTTCAATAAAAATTAGCATTTCCAGATGATGCTATTCAACAAGCATCTTCATTGATTTGTGATGCCAAACAGTTACATTATATTGAAAAATGTATGCTATCTATTTATAAATGAAAATAGAAAGGATTATTGAAGACGTATTCAAACCGAGTGTGATTGTTGTTGAATATTGTGATACCCAGAACTTTATTTGACGTAAGCACTTGAATCAAACCAAGGTTACAACAACATTCACTTTTTTAAGAGCAGTTCCAGATATTGCTAATCAGCGTGCATCATCATTGATTTGTGATGCAGATAATTCTACCCACTTGACTGTAGTAAACAACTTTATGCTCAGTGAAATATGAATATCTTTGTTTCATTTTTTTTTCTTTCCGCAGTTCATAAATAACAATGCCCTTTATAAAGGAAAACAATTGTTTTGTTTTGTTGCATAAAAACTGCACCTGGAATAGCTATTTCTTTTTTCTTTTTTTAATGTTTACCTCAACTGGCATCTTTGCTAATAGAATACAACTGTCAATGAAATATCAATACTTCAATATTTCAAGCTTTTGGGGGATTTTTTTTGTGTAATTGTTTAATATTTTTGTTATTGTCATTAAAAAACAGTACACGTCATAATACTTAGTAAATACCTCCTTCATTTTGACGTCAACTGGCATCCCTGTATGCTCATTTATTTGTGATGTTTAATAAATAACAAGCCCTTTGACAAACAGTAAACAACTTTTAATGAAGAAACATCAATATCTTAATATTCATGGCTTCTTGTTTTGTGCGTATGACAACAATACACCTCGTACCGCCGAGTTTAAATGGAAAGTTTATAAATACCTTTTTCCTTGTTGTTTTTGACCTCTCAGTGAAGGGAAGCCTGCATAATTTACAGCCAGATTTGTGGTTGGTCTTTGCTCAAAAACATGTTTATGGAATTGATGCCTTTGCATCCATGGATGGATGTAATAACAGAAGGAAATATTTAGCATAAACATAAAATAAATTGAGAGAAACTAAAATAGTCCATTAGCAGTGGCTTCAATATATGTCCTCGTGAAGTACATGTACCTTGTTGAGAAAATAATTGTTTATCTGAAGTGGATGAGAGAGGATCTCCTTTTACCTGAAGTGTTTGTCTACAAATAAAAACACTTGTATTTTGATTCAGCAACGGTCAGCCAATTCTGCCTTGTTAAATCTTCTGCTCTTATCGAAGCACGTGACGAACTACACATCATTGTGTGTGCCTTTATTTGTGAGAGTGCAGCATCATATCGAAACAAGTTCTGAGCATTTGTGACAGGAATTGTGGTAGCCTTGTTTTTCAGAGAAGATTTCAAATAATTTGTTCTGCCATTTTCACGGGAGTTCAAACACTATCCTGAAGTTTGAGCATTTCTGTACAAAAAGGAGACCAGTGCGTTAACTTACTGTTGATTGTGATTGGGAGTATAGAACTATCACCTTGATACGTAAATTACATTAATTGATCAAGTCATCAAGAGCATTATTTAAAGTTGAGCACTGTTTTATTTGAAAAGGAATAAAAAAAAAGTTTCAGCGATTTGTTGGTATTTATAGAATGACATCTGCATTTAGAAAGCTTCATCTAGCGATACATTAACCTCAACATCCAGATAATCTTGATCTTGTGTGACATCATCATTACTTCATCACCATGATGGAGTGCGTTAAGACATTTTTGCAGTATGTGCGAGGGAAACCCCTCAGTTTGCCCGTAATATTGAGGATGCATGTGGACAGGGGTAGCCAGAAGCAAAGGTGTAGATGTAAGCAGAGATGCCAGTGGGCAACTAGACTTGTCTCTCTCCTGAAGAAATCACATCATAAGTAAGCTGAAATTATTTTATGCCATATTTATAACTAACTTTTACATGTATCCCAAAACAGAGATTGGTACATGTATACCAGGGCTCTCCCTTTTAATAAGCTTTTCTTTCAGTTCGCCAAAATATCATATCAGATAGACTGCCGCCATAGATTTGCATTGTATTGTAGATCCTAATATGTTGGTGGCCTATAAAAGAGTCTTGAAGTGGCCAAATGAAATTTCATTGGCACCCGGACCACGCAGGTTGACAGATCAAACAATTCTAAAATAGACTTCAGTCTTTAAGTCACTTAATTCAACTATCAATGAATTTTATGAATTTGTGTTATAAATGCTTCCATTTTTCACACATTATTTCAAGCAGCCCTGCAAATTTCTGTGTAATTTATTTTTTCCTGAGTTTTTAACTATGCTTCCATTTACAGTTTACTTATAAATGTTATAAGCCTGTTATATCTATGTGAACTCTAGCCACGCACATTGAAGAGCTATAGTCTAGACATTGTAGGGAAAATTTCATACAAATTTGTACTGAGGGGTCGCTTCTATTTTTTGTTTCAAAGTTTGCATGCTTTTCATGCCATATATGGAATGATTCCTGGCAAGAAATCTGGGCACAGGTGCAAAAGGGAAGCCATCATTTAATCGTGGAAACAACATGGTATTAGCAAACTCCCTATCGGCCCTTACATATTGGTCCGTAGAACCGTGTAAACAGGAAACTCTGAGGATTTACCCCCATTGACTCATCGCAAATCATTCTGTTGCAGACATGTGCTTTCATAGTTTTTAAAGTACACTAGCCATTCTGTGCATCCATTATTATCACTCGTGTTCTGTGGGGATTGTCATTGGGCTTCGCAATGTAATTAGTAATTAGGGACCTTTTGTCAGAACTACAAAGTCATGATAATTGTCTTACATGATTACCTGAACAAGTACTATACATGTAGTCGTGTGGTTAATTATTTCTAACCGACTGCTTTATTAAAATCAAAAGAAAAATTGCCAATATGTAAAAAAATACTTGTATGCAGAAACCCAATCTAAAATTGTAATTACAGCAATCACCTCCTATGTATCTATTTGAAGTATATTCAATGAAAGTATGAAGGAAATATGCTTCCAACAGTTTATAGTGGAGTCTCCTTTCATAGGCTTCCCATGAAATGACAAGATTGTTTTATTTGGGCCTTTGACAGTCTTATTAGTAGCAAGCAAAGACCTTACCAGGAAGTCATGTACAAACAAAGTTCAACAAGATGCTTTATTGTCAAAATCTGTGCAATTATATTTGCTCCCTTTGTTGTAAAAGTAAATAAAAGCAAAGGGTTCGCAGACATCGTTAGCAAGTATCGCTATAAAGGAACATTTAATTATGGAACTCTATAATTAGGTGTACTGTTCAGTGTTGCCATGAAATGTCTTTTTGCCATGTCTGCCATCAATTCTGTGTACCCACTACATGGCTGATACACCTACAAACTGTATACAACTAGGCTTGTATAGAATGGATGTAAGGGTGATTTCATGGTAATGCCTTGAAGCTCTGCAAGGAATTGCCAAGCAAACTTGTTGTTACAATGGAAAGAAAAGGAGAAACGTAAGAGTGGGAATCAACAGCCCCAAGAAGAGCCTTATTTACATACTGTTGTCTGTAGACATATGAAACCCTAGATTTCTAGGAAATGAACAAGCCATAAGCAAAATATTCTGTAAATTTATTTTTTCCATGTAGGTGTCTCATTAATTGTGAAAAACATATTTTGTTATTGGTTTTCTCGCTTACATGCTTTATCCTTCTAATCATGAATGATCATCATTATTATTTATCCATAAACAAATATGAAACTTTCAATTTTCTAGAAAAATAATAAATCCCTATCAAAATGTATACATCTTTCATTTCTCAGTTTATTCTTTTCATGACAAATAAACATATAAATATGAAAGTAACCTTGATCTTTTTCTTTCTTTTTTTCCTTTTTTTTTGGGGGGGGGGGGTATATATCATGACTGTTTTGACAAATGAAACCTTTCATTTTCTATAAAATAAAATTTTGCCTAGAAAAGTGTTCATTGTTTTATGTTGTATGTTTTGTCAGAGTCATGGGTTTGAGCCCTTGAAAGAGTAGCAGATTTTGTATTAAAAAGAATCTCGACAAACATTCAGATAGCCAATCCAAGTTGTGAAATTTTCGCAGCTATTTTGTTCCTCTGGCCTCCGCCCATATACTTACACTTGTATATTGTGCTGTTTGGCTTTTTGTCCAATTTTACAGTAAATTCTGATGAAATCATTAAATCACTGCCATTTGTGTCTGATCAGAGAGTCACAGGTTCATCATCAAGCCCTTCGAAGTGTAGCAGATTTCCTATAAAATCAAACTTAATCCAGCTAAACATTTGCTTGTTGTCTTTTGTGTGTCTGATCAGAGAGTCATGGGTTCAAGCCCTCCAAAGAGTAGCGGACTCGTTGCAGCGGCAAGAGAAAGAGAAGCTGGAGAGAGAGAACCAGGAGGCCAACGCAGCCAACGGCAGCTCAACAGATCCAAACTCAGCCGCAAATAATGCGGAGAAGAGGAAAGTGGTAAGTGCAACGAGCACAAAGATATCCAACCCTCCCTGATTCTCAGAGAGGCACCCTGAGAAAAAAAAAATGGATATGTCACACCGCACAAGTTTCAATGTCTCCCTGGTTGTTTTAAAGGGGAAGTACAGTTTTGGTAAGGCTGAACTTTAGTAACCAAACCTGGACAGTAACATTATGAACTAATAGTTATAACTCTACCATGCTCGAAAGGTATACAAAATTACAAACGACTAAGTAAAAAGCCTATTATCATTCAAAAAGAGCCATTAAAACACAAGAGGGCGCTTTCTAAAAAGGCATTGGTTTCAACCATTTTTCATACAAAATTATGCATGTGATGTTTTATTAAAATAATTATTAAATAGAAAGATCATCAACAACTATTTAAAAAACGCTTTTGAAAATTTTTTGAAAAAGTGCAAGCATTTTTTAAATTTTTTGAAAAAATCATCTAATTATTTGGGTCCCAAATAATTATAAGATCAGATATATTTATTGATATTTCAGCCGTTTCTGGGTCGATTTTGACCAAATAAAGTTTATTCTGCTATTAAAATTGCATGTTCTCTCAAATGTTGATCATGATGAAGAGGATGATGATGATTTGGATGTATATATGATCAATGTTGATAATATTGACAATTAGTAGCTAAACTATTTAGTGCAATTCAATTCATTTGACACTTTATGCTTATTTAACATTTTCCATAACTTTTGGGGGTTTGTTTTGTTGACAGACAATGGACGACTTTGAGCTGCTGCGATGTTTAGGGAAAGGGACATTTGGGAAAGTGATCATGGTTCGGGAGAAGAAAACGAGAGAGCTATTTGCCATCAAAGTCCTCAAGAAAGAGGTTATAGTTGCCAAGGTGAGTCACCAGTTCACTCTTTGCTTGTCGGAATTAAATGGCAAGAATCAAGTTCTTTTTTAAAACAAATGTACATGACTAGCATTAAGTATATTCTAGTGCTGTAGTAAAAAGGATATCCATTTGTAACTGCCCATCTTGGCTCAAAACCATTTTGGATTTGTAGGTTTCAGCTAACCATTATTGTTCCCACAAGTAATACATGTAATAACAGCAATCAGCTTGTTTCTGTACTACAGCACTGTTATGTTCTATAAATGCAAAGTGTTTTAATGGAAAAAAAATTATCTTCTGTATTGATCGTGCTAAATTTACCTTATGAATGTTCATTTTAACACCCTATCAAGTTAACTTTCCTTCTGTTTACAAATGTTCATCAGTTGTTTCCTAAATGTGCCTCTTGGAATTGTTGTTTACATCCTCACCAAGAAAATGACCCTGTTGTGCCTCCCAAAATTGTCATCAGTTCAAGTTTTTGTTAAATTTGTCCTCTGAATGTTTATTTTGAGACCCACCACCTGTTTGTATTCTAATCCTTATTAACATGATCTGCTATTTGTTTAAATTGGAATATTTTCATTTCACACATAGGGAAACTGACCAAAAATTTAATATATCTTGTTAGATAAAAAATAGTATGTCCTTCACCTTCTCAAAGTATTGTCAGTATTTTGTTCCTTTATTCTGGACGGATTATTTTAAGACCACAAAAATAGACCAAGATCACTATTGACTTAGTTAAATTTGTCTCTTTAATGTTTAATCGAGACCACAAAACAGAGAGTAACCTTTCCAAAATAGTCATCATTAGTTGGTAAATCTGTCTCAAGATCACCGATAATTACTTTTCCTTTCTTTTACCATTTTGTCATCAGAATTAAAAACTTAAATTTCTTAAAGTCTTCTTTAAATAATTTTACAGATAATTTGAAAAAGTATGATACACTTTATCTTTTTCTAAAGATTGGTGAAACAAATTGCTATAAATGCACCCATGAGGTACTTTGGATGACTTACAAATGATTAAAATGAAATAGAAAATAGATTGTAAATGAATATTAAATCCAATTAATTTATTGCAAATTACTTCCTTAACATTCCCCATAAGATGACAATAGGTGGAATAAATAAGGACAAAATACCAGTTTGACGACGGGTGGGAATCGTGATTTGCTTCATACTTCAAAGAATTCTCACAAAAGAATTTTCCATGTAGCACCTTTCAGTCAATAAACCCCGGATCCATCTATTCTATGGATGCACCGAGGTGTGTTGTGCTTGACAAGCTTTTGAGCTCCCTGGTTCAATGAAACTTTTTTTTTTTAAACGCTCATTGTGAACAAATTATGAATCATAATCTTCTCTCTTCACACTTGCCTGAAGAATATTTATCTTCTAACAATCTGCAAATATGTATGCAATTCTGATATGGTATCATGACTATTTTGATCTTCTGATCAGTTAAATCTACCTATAGCTTTAAATAGAGACTTGACTACGCACCGGATGTAAGTAACATTTTGTTCCGGTAAAAGCGCCCCCACCGAAGCTTTTTCTGCCAATAGGTGATGGGAGAATTCTGAGACGGTCTTTTTACGGAAATAATTACAGAAATTATGGAAAACTCTCATTCACTCCCTAAGGTTATAATTTCTCATTTAATTTGTTAATGATGTCTTCTCTTGGTTTTTTCCTCCTGAATGTCCTGATCAATTTTAATGGATGGAAGCCTTCTTGTTATTTCTATATTTGGTTTATAGATTTTTTTCTTGTGAGAAATCTTCACAGATATAATATGAGTCTGGCCTCAGAAGATGATAATGTTATGATGATAATTATTTTATGTTCATTGCAAGGAAATAGTTTATGAACCAAATGCAGATTTAACCATAAGGCTTCCACCCATTAATCAGGATATTCAGAAACAAGATGACATCATTAAAAATAAATGAGATATTCAAGTAATTTGCATTCATTACAAATAATGAGTGAGCTTTCATTGATGGTAATTTATTTTGAGTTGACTTGTGTTTATTTGCTTATTGACAAATTTGTACTTTGATATCTACCTTTGGTTGTAAAAAATAGTGATAATTAAAATAATAATAATTTGAAAGAAATATGTCAAACTTTATTTTGTGTAGAATTTAACATCCCTGCATAGTTGTTAAAATAATTGCTTGACTTTAGACTATTAAGTTAAGGAGGTGTCTGTGATTGGTAGAAAATGAGACTGAATTGGAGCATTACAAGACTTCAATTTTATGAATTTAAAACTACAATGTATATTTGCTGCTGGTTTGTGTTTTTTTTTTTTAGGTTTCTGGAATTCTTGTTTAGCTGTAATGTTTGATATAAACATCAGGGGGTGAATAACATTTCATCTTTGAGGGCTACAGTACCTTTTGAGCCTCATTGCATTATAAAAGCACTGACAATGTTTAAAAACTCTTCAAGGGTTTATGTGAATTACCTGGGGCTCTCTAGTACTTTGGGGCTCTTTTGCTCTAAGCCTGCATGTACTCTTTTCACTCATAAAAGTAATACATGAAGTCACTTCCTGTCATGCATCGATTGTGAATGGCTTTTGTACAGGTGATCTACTCAAATTTCCTTCTTTTTGAAAATTTCCCGATATCATTTTCTTAAAACATATTGACGTGGCATGGTATTTCAGCGTGACTTTTATTTTGTATTTATTTATATTTTTTAGGGAGGGTAAGGGTATGATTACTATCACAGCCAAAGCAGCTCACATTAGCATTATGGTTCATGTATTGGCAAGAAAAGATATCAAAAGAAATGGTCAAATGCGAAGCAACAGCGACGCACACACCAGGTGCCGATGTAACCGGCACTATACCTCCGCACCATCAACAGCGACGTAAATATGTATGCATGGGACTGGGATGAGTGTTTTCCGCCTCCAAATTGGAGACACACACTCATCACTTCCTGTTTACCACATATTGACTTTCTCCATTTCACCTTGCCACCCTCCGCACTCCTCCCATGGCAGGTTTAATGTCACATCTCTTGTGGACGTGCTTGCTCTCTCTCCCCCTCTCTTTTTTTCCCCTCCCCCTTTTTTCTCTCACTTGTTTTCTCTGTTTTTCTCTTTTCCCTCTCTTGTTTCCGTCCTGTTTTTAATTCTCTGAGCTCCTTTGCCATTTCCATTCTTTTTCCCCTTTTACTCTCATTTTTGTTTTCATTTCCTTTTCGTCATTTATTTCCTCTCTTTTATAATCTATTTTTTCTATTTTTATTTCTTTATTTTCCTTTACTTTTTTCATGTCTATCCTCTTCCCTTTTTATTTTTCACCCTCCTATTTCCTCTTAGTTATCCTTAACATGTATTTCTCATCGGTTTTCCATGACCTCTTTCTACGACTTGTCCTTTTGATACATCCCTCTTCTGTTTTTCTCCTTTACTCATCTATTTGTTTATCCCTGTTTCTATTCCCTTCATTGATTCCCCTCTCCTCTTCCCATCTCTCATACCCTTTAAAAAAAAAAAAAAAACCTTCTTCTTCTTTTACTCTCTCCCCTTTTTCTCTTGCTTCTTTCCTTTCCTCTTTTTCTCTCCCTTCTTATATTTTCAAATCTTTTCTATCTCTTATATTTGTTCTCTCCTCTTCTATTCCTTCCACCCAGTTTTAATCCCATCTCTCTCTCATTTCTACTTTACTACCCTTTGTCTAATTTCCTCTTTCTATCTTTATAGTCAACCATTCTACTCAAACTCTGTTCTTTCAAAGATTTCAACCCTTATATCTCCTCTTCTTTATACCCCTCTCTGTTTTTGTCTCCCATGATTTTACCATCTCACATTAACTCTTTAAAAAAAAAAAATCTTCCTTTAGGATGATATCATTCCATCTCTGCTTTTCTCTACATCTCCCCTCTGTTTTATCCTTCCACCCTTTTCACAAATTTCTCCCTCTTTCTTTGTCTCACGCATGTTTTTCTGCCCTCTTTTCTCCCAACTCTTGTTTCTCTATCTCTGTTTGTCTCCCACCGTTTCATTAACTGACACACACACACACACAAACATTAACACACTCTTTTTTCTGTATTTGTTATATTTTGCCTGTAGGATGAGGTCGCCCACACACTAACAGAGAACCGAGTATTACAGAAGACTTGTCATCCCTTCCTAACGGTAAATATATTCTAAGATTACATCACACCCATGTTTGATAAACATCTGCCTACGTATTCCATTTAAAAGCTCTCAAAAGATTTGAGGTTGGAGAAAGTATTAATTGCCCATTGAAAAAGCTCACAAAGTATGTTGCGATTATTTAATGTTAATGATATTTTGGTCGTCGTTTGAATGAATTGAGAGGAACATTTCAGGGAAAAAGCTCAGATTACATCATGTTTTCATCAACATCTGTTGAGGTATTTCTGTATTTATGCATTTGATAAAAAATAAGATGACATTAAATATTGGAGATGTAATTGCTTGTTATTGAATATGTGAGAATTTGTTGATTGTAAACCAATTGAATATCGGAACCAGGTGGGTTTGTACAAAGTCTATATGGGGATTTCAGAATTTCAAAGGGAAGGGGTTTATAATTAATACTATTCCAGTTTATTTAAACTATACAAACAAATAACAATGTATATAAAAGGCAAATCCATAACGAATCATAAAACTGGTTTGGGACCCCTTAGAAGCAGAAGCTTGTTAATTGGGCCTTTTTACAATGGTCATTGATTGAATGAAACAAGGTGCAAATGAGGTGCAACTTTCTAGATATCTTGGATAACTCTAGCTAAAAGCTATCTTTGCAATAATGGTCTCATGATAACAACATTAACTATAAGAGAAATAATTGCCTTTTTAAGAAGCTAAAAATATGTAAGAATAATTTATTATTAATCATTATTTTGAATTAAATAAGGGAAAAGGGGAATATTTTGGGTAATCTAAGATTACATAATGACAGTATAGATCTTATATTTTTCTTAGTATCTTATGATAATTTTGATTACATACTTAGGGGATATATCTGTAAGAGAGTTGCGTTAGAGGCACACATACAATCCTGCCTGGTTCTAAAAATGTGGCGCTGCCCCGTCTGCATTCCTTCATTTGACGACTCAGTCTCTTTAAACACATGATTCTCATCCTCTTCTATCTGCAGTCACTCAAGTATTCCTTCCAGACCTCTGACCGGCTATGTTTTGTGATGGAGTATGTCAATGGCGGTGAGCTCTTCTTCCATTTATCACGAGAAAGGCTCTTCTCCGAGTCGAGGACGCGGTTCTACGGTGCAGAGATTGTGTCAGCGCTAGCCTATCTCCACGAAGAGGACGTTATCTATAGGGATCTAAAGGTAAGAATGGAACAGCTCTCTGGAAAAGTTTAGTTCTTGTAAGTCAGTAGGAGTTTAATTTGAGAAAATGTTCTATGCATATTATTTACAAACACCCTCCTTTGGGATTAGACACCTGTTCCCTGAGGACCACTTTGTTCCTGTCCGGGTCTTATGAAAATGGGTGGTTACAAAATATTCCAGAAAACTTGGATAAGGGTAATAAAGAAAATGGGTTATCTTGTTTACCAGTTTGTAGTATGTGGGCATGATATCTAAAAGATGATGAATTATGTGGGCAGACTATTTAACAGATCAGGATGTTGTAAAAGTGGGAGTGGTATTTAAAAGTTTATGGTGTATTGAAAATGGTCATGATATAACAAATAATGATTAGATGCCGAGTAATGTGGGCAGAATTTGTAAAGAATTAGGATGTTCTAAAGTGGACATCATTTAAAAAGATTATGGTGTATTAAAAGTGGTCATGATATAATAAATTTTGATGCTGAGTTGTTCAAGTGGGCAGACTTATTAAATCGATTAGGATGTTGTAAAGTGGACGTGGTATTTAAAAGATTATGGAGTATGAAAAGTGGTCACGATATTTGAACAGATACTTATGTTGAATGATTATATTTGGCATGCTATTTAATAGATGAGGATGTTGTAAAAGTGGGCATGCCATTTATCAGGTGAGGATGTTTCCATTAAAAAAAAACATGGACACGATATTAAACAGATTATGATGTTGTATTAAGTTAAGTGGGCATGCCAATGCATTAGGATGTTGTAAACATGGGTATTATATTTAGTAGATTAGAGTGGTGACATTTAGCAGATAACGATGTCATTATTTGCAGTAAAAAAAAAGTAGACATTCTATTTAACTATTAGGATGTTTTTGTCTGGCGCTGTATTCAAACCACACAAAGAAACCGTCCCTCCCACTCAATGCAGCGGTTTATGGCAACTCCAAATGTCATTGGCAAGGCTGTGAATGTCAGTGATTCTGCCCAGACAAATGGATGCTGTTAAAGGGACAGTGTACTTATAGATGCAGATTTTTGGTTATTTATTTATCTGTCTATTTTTCAAGTGCATTTCATACTTTAAAATTATATATCCTGTTTTGTTTTATTCTGTTTGTTTTTTATTTGTGGGCTTCTACATCATAAGTTGTTAGATTTGTCATTATAATGCCCAATAAAGCAGAACTTGACTGCCCCTTTAATATTAATGAAGCATCAATTGCGTGGGAGGGGAGGGAGGATACTGTCAGGACTTAAAGGAGAGTATTTGGCTTAGTACCAGAATAGTAGCGCTGTCTGTAATAACCACAACTATTGATTAGTACCTTGTGTAAGAGACCATTAAAGGTAGCTAATGTGGAGTACTTGGAAGAAGAATTTCATTCAGATTGAAATGGAATAAAAACCCTTATTATTATAAAGCAATCATGTTGGGAACATTGAAATATTCCTAAAATGTCACATTTCATAATAAACCAACAAGTTCACTTTGCTCACATATATATGGATACATGGGACTGTGCTATTGGAAGCTGGTTGATTTTGTTTGGTATCCTAATATTTCATAAATGCTGAAGTATATCACAACAAATTGTTGCCACTTGTTCTGGATTTATGCTTTAAAAATACAGTAGTTTGCTTTCGTAAATCATATGCGCACAGTGCCATCTCGCAAACACTTCGAGCACATTGTGATATACAAATTGGCTCAGTTTTATGCAGTGTGCACAAACTATCGTAGTTTAAAATGGCAAACAGCGGTGTAACGTTTCAAAAAAGTGAACTCTACATCCCCAAGTATGACATTCTTTAAAGCAAGGTACCCCCAAAGAGTCAAATTCATGAGTCTAGAAGTTTGAGAATATCCAGTACTCCATATTACCTTAGTTTACTTTTAACCTGTAGAACTATAAACTGAGAAAATGTCTCCAACCAAAATATGGAACACTGTAACAGTGAAACTGAAAGTTGTCTTGATTAGATTGTACCATTTCCTTTTGAGTTGATTTATTAATGTATGTCATTCACCAAGCCCATGCATGATTACAACTAGTTCTGAAGGAGTCAAATGGGTACTTGAGTATGGACAATTTCTTAGAAACAGTTTGTAACCATTTCCATTTCTTTGAATTCCACCTTTAATAAAAAAATAAAATAAATGAATAACAAATTATATTTAGCATTTATATTACACTGTATTCAGGTGCACATTACTATTACCCTTGGTCATCAGGTACAGTTCAAACCTGCACAATTTTCTTCTGCACCATCTTAAAGGGGACCACCAGGCAAAGGACAACACATTATTATATGTTTTGGTACCGTTTTGTGATATGAAATAGATACCCAACATTTTGCAAAGGGTTGTGTAATTCATAAACAAAGCAATTCATTTCCACCACTTACGGAACCACTGCTATTTCCTGGTTCCATACGGGCCAAGCATTTGCGAGTGCGCCAATGCTTTCACGCGTACGTCAATAGATTCCCGAATGATTCATTCGCTCTGCACAGTGCGCTCTGGCTCTGCACGCATATAGTCTACGTAATTCAGACCGCATGAACGCATGGTTGAGAATGGTGATGCGTTTTCCAATTACATATTTTTTTCTGAAAACATATTTTTGTGAACTTGTTGAAGGAAGGGAATATTAAAGATGGTACCTTTCTATTATAAGAATATTGTTTTTGGGTGGTGGTACCATCTTAACTCCCTGTGGAGCATACTTTACTTTGTATTTTCAATGAACATTGTTTGCTTCAACTGCCATATTCTTTGCATTGTAGCAATGTAAATTAATCCCATTGATTGACATGGGGTCAACATGTCAATCAAAGAGTTTACAGAGCTGTGAATGTAATATTGCCTTATGAATACTTTGTGCATTGTGTCAGGCCTTCTGGTTAACAATAAGATCATACTAATTTTAGAATTGTTCTGCGGTTTGAAACAATATTACCAGTTTCATACATTCCCAATGACTTTAATGTCACATGTGCTCATGTATGAAATGGGATTTTACATTTTCCATGAAATCTACAAATGTTCATTGGAGATGTGAAATACAGATTTTGTTCCTTTGTTCGATTTTTTCCACCAGCTTGTTTTTACTGATTACAAGAAGCCTAAATCTATAAAAAAAATTGCAAATGCTCGTTAAGAATTCTTAGAGAATTAAAGTTTATTTAATTTGTTTGTCCTTATTTAATTCCTTCAGCTTGAAAACCTCTTTCTTTATTTTGGAACATAATTTGTTGTTGGTGATGTCAAGGAGCCTAATATTTCTTTGTTCTCTCCCCAATAGACCGCTTCTGTAATGTATGCAAATAATATGCATATGACGTAAGACTCCCCCCCCCCCCCCCCCCCCCCCCCCCCCGTTGGCAAGCTTAACAATAGTAACTAGGTCCGGCAAGCTAAGTTTGCCGGAGCTTGCCGGACCTAGTTACTATTGTTAAGCTTGCCAACAGGGAGTCTGACGTCATACGCATATTATTTGCATACATTACAGAAGCGGTCTATTTCACCAGCTCAAAAAGTATTGCAAATGAAAATGAAGACATTCTGACATTTTATATTCTTTCTTTCCTTATTTTTTCTTCCATTCCTTCAGCTTGAAAACCTATTACTAGACCAGGAGGGCCACATTAAGATCACAGACTTTGGGCTCTGTAAAGAAGGCATCGCGTACGGTGACATGACCAAGACGTTTTGTGGCACGCCAGAGTACCTAGCACCTGAAGTAAGTACCGTAAATCTCCGTGTATAAGACACACCTTTTTTCCATCAGAAAATTTTCATAGTGGGGGGTGCGTCTTATACACAGGTATAGCAAAACACCATGTAGTCATGTTGAATGTGTATAACACATGGTTTAGGGCATGACAAGCATTCAGCATAATATACCCTTTTCTCACACACAAAATATTGGTTACAGATGTAAAAATTGCAAGTTTATTGAGCAGTAATACTGCTGCTAATGAATATTAATACATTCGTGAGCAGCAGTACAAATAGAATATGCAATTTTCTAACCAGTGGTTATAAATTTAGCTCATAATTAAAAATAATTATTAGTAAATTTAGAAAATTGCATTATATTTAGTGAGTATTGGTGCTCATGAATATTCATGAATATGAATATGAATATTTATGAGCACCAGTGTTACTGCTCAATACATGTATACATGACTACGGTATTTAATAATGTTTTCACCCTTTTACACTACTTTTACCAGATTCTTGAAGACAATGACTACGGTCGGGCGGTGGACTGGTGGGGGACGGGTGTGGTGATGTATGAGATGATGTGTGGGCGGCTACCATTCTACAGCCGAGACCACGAGGTGCTGTTTGAGCTGATCCTGACAGAGAACATCAAGTTCCCCAACAGACTGTCAGACGTGGCCAGGTCTCTGCTCAGTGGACTACTGGAGAAGAACCCTAAACTCAGGTCAGAAACACAGTCAAACTTGTCATAGTGGCCACCTCTCTGTAGCAGCCACCTGTCTACAGTGACCTCTCATTTGGCATCCAATATTCAATATAGTCAAACCTATGATAGTGGTAACATGTCTGTAGTGACCACTTATTTTGTTTCGCATAGTATGTAACTATATGTACTACCTGTCTACAGGGACCACCTTTTCTATCTCTGCTTTGGGTGGTCACTATTGGCAGGTATGACTTCAGCTGCTTTGCACTATATTGAGATGTTATTACACATTACGCTGATTCACTAACATTTGTGGAATTCATGTTCATTCCTTGCCTAACAACGATGCAATATTTCAAATCCATATTGCATACCTTAGTCATTGCTGTGCAGAGCAAACCTCTTGCAAGCTTCCATATTGCTTGGAACAACCTTTGTTAGTAGGGTATGCGTAAACTTTTAATATAGCCTAGACCAATCAATCATTCTGTGAATTGCTTGATGCCAGCTCGGCTGAAGCCAGTGTAATAATAGAACATAGTGCAGTGCTTTGAAACTAAGTTTCATCATTATTATTGTTACTTTTATTACTGTTTATTGTTACTTTTATTACTGTTATTATTATTATTGTTGCTTTAATTACTGTTATTATTATTATTGTTGCTTTGATTAATGTTGTTATTATTATTATTGTTACTTTTATTACTGTTGTTATTATTATTGCTACTTTTATTACTGTTATTATTATTGTTGTTGCTTTAATTAATGTTGTTATTATGTTTCTCTTTAGGTTGGGATGTGGTCTGGAAGATGCCAAGGAGATCATGAGACATCCCTTCTTCGTCTCGATCAACTGGGATGACCTCATCAACAAAAAGGTAAGAGTAATCATCTTTAAAGAAAATATCCACGAATTTGAATGCATCTTTGAGTGAGGAGGGTGTTAAGTCAATCTTTGGCTAAATTGAGTTATGCATACCATCTTGTAAGTCGGTCTCATCTACATGATGCAATATGTTCACATAATAAGTATGTCTAATGTCAAATATTAAATGAGATCTACAATGATTTCCACATGGCTTTCAAATTTTAAACTTGATTATCTAAAAAATGAAATGAAATGTAAAATCCTCTTTAAAATAAATAAATAAACCTGATGATCTGTGACTGATTATTATTCCAACCCTTAATGTTTCAGATACCCCCACCTTTCAAACCTCAAGTTGCGAATGAGACGGACACAAGATACTTTGATACTGAATTCACCGCTGAACCACCGAGGCTCACACCACCTGGATCAAGTGAGTCACTTTCTCATCTATTCTTGCTTACTTGGATTATACAGTCAAACCTCATTATAACAAGCACCTTTGGTCCATTGAACTTACCTTATACAGTCAAACCTCATTATAACGAGCACCTTGGGTCCATTGAACTTACCTTGTTATACAGTCAAACATCATTATAACGAGCACCTTTGGTCCATTGAACTTGCCTTGTTATACAGTCAAACCTCATTATAACGAGCACCTTGGGTCCATTGAACTTGCCTTATACAGTCAAACCTCATAACGAGCACCTTGGGTCCATTGAACTTACGTTGTTATACAGTCAAACCTCATAAAGAGCACTTTGGGTCCATTGAACTTACCTTGTTATACAGTCAAACCTCATTATAACGAGCACTTTGGGTCCATTGAACTTGCCTTGTTATACAGTCAAACCTCATTATAACGTTCACCTTGGGTCCATTGAACTTACCTTGTTATACAGTCAAACCTCATTATAACGAGCACCTTGGGTCCATTGAACTTACCTTGTTATACAGTCAAACCTCATTATAACGTTCACCTTGGGTCCATTGAACTTACCTTGTTATACAGTCAAACCTCATTATAACGAGCACCTTGGGTCCATTGAACTTACCTTGTTATACAGTCAAGCCTCATTATAACGAGCACCTTGGGTCCATTGAACTTACCTTGTTATACAGTCAAGCCTCATTATAACGAGCACCTTGGGTCCATTGAACTTACCTTGTTATACAGTCAAACCTCATTATAACGAGCACCTTGGGTCCATTGAACTTGCCTTGTTATACAGTCAAACCTCATAACGAGCACCTTTGGATCATTGAACTTACCTTGTTATACAGTCAAACCTCATTATAATGAGCACCTTGGGTCCATTGAATTTACCACGTTATATCAGATATCTCAGTGTATTGGGCTTAAAAACAATGAAAGACATAGAAACCTAGACCTGTGAAATGACCTCCCTATACCAGGTCCCTCGTTATAACAGAGTTGTTACAAATTGGATCCACTGTAATCAAAAGAAGAATGTGCATTTAGTCGCAATTAACACTACAACTGTCCTTTTAAAAGGGCCTTGCATCTGAATGGTACGAACAGCAGTATTACGTTTTAACAGCACTGGAGAATCTACTCATGGGTATTTAAAGAAAAACAATTTGTGATTATTTTGATTATCATTTTCATAATTAATTTCTTTGTATTTCTTTGTTTGATTGACAGCTACACTCCAAAGCAACCTGACTGAGGAGCAATCACAGTTTGAGAAGTTCTCCTACTCCGAGGACGGCACGATGAAAGAATAGAACTCTCCCGCTCCCCCTGCCCACTACTCTCCACCGTTCTCTCATCTGGCCCTTGTCGATAAAGATATACCAAAGCAGTCAAACCTGGCTAGAAAGACCGCAGAATTCATCTAAGAGAAAATGTGGTCTTTATGAGCAGATAAAGACCACCCAAGGGATACAGAAAAGTTTGTTGTATTGAGCAAGATGTCTTAAGGCAGGATGATTCCCAAGCATGCTGCTTCACAGGGCATCAGAAACCTGGTCTTAATTGACAGGTGATTGATATAGCAGGTTTGACTGGTGTATATGAAAACAAATCCGCCCGTGATGAGCAAGTCTAAGTTTTGAGAGAGTTTTTTTGTTGCCGTTACCAAATCTGGCCGCTGCTGTGCCTGTGATGACCTGACAATTACGAACAAGAGCTCTCAGCAGCGCATCATTGTAACTTAACACCCTAACGCATTTGTCAACGCAAAGAACTTCTCTTGTGATGACAAGCTAACGCTGAATTTTTAGCTCTTCATGCCAGCCGTTCTTTGTCGATCCTTGCTGGTGGTGAAGAGGTGATGCGTAGATTTAGCTTGATACGCCAAAGCTTTCTGAAAAATAAAGATCCGTGCTGGAGATTACGGAACGATGCTCAGTTGGCTCTTCATTCGCTCCAAGGTATTCTGCATATCAAAACCCACTGCTTGTGTTGACCAAGTCATGTTCAGATTTAGCTGGATACGCCAAATCTTTCTGAAAGGTGAACATCTCTGCTTATGTAATAATGTACAGAAGCCCAGCTTTGCTTGATTGCCCAAAGCTTTCCGAATAGCAAATAAATCAACTTTTGTTAATCAATGCGTTCACAAATTTATTTTCAGAGTGATATCCGCAGTTCAGAAGGAAAAAAAAAACTTGATGAATAGTTTTCAAGAAACTAATTTCCAACAGTTCAAAAAACAAAATATATAATGCAGATTACCCATGCTGCTCATGTTAGTTGTTAGACACAATCTGCTTAGTCCCTCTTTCAGAGGATTGGATACAAATACACAGTGCTTCAAGCCTTCCTGCCAAGCCTGCAGTTCAATAACCCCATCTGTGAAAGCATCGTGTCATCATTCTGTGTTAGTACAGCTCATTTGTTAGATTGTGCATCCACCTTCTAACCGATGTTATGTCATATGATCAAGGGGAATTGTCTCCATTGCGCTAGCAAGCATTCAGCGCAAAGGAATGCAAGCAGAAAAATATTGCAGAAATGAATATACATGTTGTCACAAAGCCCTGAAAAAACGAGCAGATGTTGTCACAAAGCCCTGAAAAAACGAGCAGATTGTCTGGAGACGCTTATCCATGCGATCTACTGCAACATTTATCACGAAGATTGGAGGAGACCAAACACATTCGTGAGGGAGGACCAGAGGAGAAAAGACACTTCGAAAGACACTTGCAGCAGTGTGAGAAAATTAAAAATATTTGCCGCTTTTGTGTGACTGCCAAAAAAAAAAACCCTACATGTGAACATTGAAGAACTAACTATTTCTTAGCCTGGGATTGCTGATGCTGTAATTGATGGATGCTTGATATACATGGAGCTCAAACCCTTCGCAGAAAAGGAGGAATTATTCAGCATTTTTGCAAGAAAATATTTGATAAATTTCTGTATTAAATTGAAAAGATGAAGAAAAAAAGAAGATTCTTGACTAATTGTGATTTTGTATGTATTTTTTCTTTAGTCGTTTGTAAAAAGAAAACAAATCATTGATCCTTTAGTCCAGAAATGCTTACGTTGAAATGAGAAACATGTATCCATGATGGAAGATTAATATTTAGAAATTTTGAATCACAGCAAGTCGAGTTAACGATCTTATATTAAGATATTCTTAAGTGTATTCTTTTTGTTTGTAAAGCATTGTGGTGTTCCACCCAAATCGTGGAAAAATTACGCCCGCACAAATCTTGAATGTCAAATTATGACCTTCTATGTTAAATAATAAACTTGCGTTGTTAACTGATTCAGGACCATTTTTTCACCAGGAACTCTACCAAACACTATCATGTGTCGAACAGTAAATTTGTTATAAGTTTGTAATCTTTCTTTCCTGAGGTACAGTAGCAGGGCCTGTCAAGCTCAAAACTGGCATAACAAATTGAAGCCAATGCCATATGAAATGTCAATGCATTGGTCGTGGGATCGATGCAAAACCTGACAAATGTGCCCTTTAACAATAATTCAATACTGACTGTTCCCTCATTGCCACTCTCTATCTACCAGTGGCCTCAACATCTCGCTGAGAGAGAATGTTTATCTTCCTAAAATAAAACTCTGCTATTAAAAATGTTTTAAAAATCTGTATTCAAAACATTACTTTAGGGAAAATTAAATGCTTAAAATACCAGCATTTGTTGTCAAGCTCTTCATGTGGAATTTTACCAGTAATTTGCACACTTATATCAAGTATTTCCGTTATTTTCATAAACTTTTCTAGACCATGCCCGACAAATTCTGAAAATTCTCATTGCATGAGCAATCATGACCCTTACAGAGGTCAAACCAATAATGCCCATTCTTTTCTCCTTCTAGTCAGTACCCTCTTTATTTGAACACAGTTGGGGCATACAGTTATCCATCAACTCTGTCTGCAAATTTATGATTTTTTGTCAAAATCATTGATGTATTTTTGGTAGCCACATGCGCTACATATGTTTCCAGACTGGGCTCACTAGGGAAATACTTTATCGATGAAAATAAAGCGATTTAAAACTGTAGCCAAAAATACATTCAAAACCAGTTTTCCGTCTTTACTCTGCAAAGATATAAACAGCTATTTTTGTTCAGATGTTACTACAAATTTAAGTGCAAACTGCTTTTCAGAACACAAATTTTCTTCATTTGCATAAAATTGTTATCTTCCATGGCAACTACAATACCATTTTAAAGCAGTTTCAGAATACATATTTCATTAAAAAGTCATTTTAGTGATGTAGATACACATTATTTTAGCCTAGAATATGGCCCTGGGTGTATAAAAGCATACTCCAGTTGGAATGAAGGCTTTTTGTTAAACTTGTATGCACCCGTAGCAGGTAGCCCAGCTAGAATACTCCCTGAGGAGTGGGAAATGTGCACAGCATATGCAGATTGTTTGTGGATATGTATCAATCGTATCAGGCGCTAAATAAATTGAAAATGTTATATTATTATTATCTGATATTTCTGTATGTAAACATAAAGGCAAAAGGTGACACGTACAGTATGTACATAATCCATAATGTTGCTGTCCATGTCAAGCAAGCCTTTAAAGCCTAATTGTGTTTCATGATACGTGTTTGTAAAGACGCACCTTTTTTTAATTGGACATAAATTCATATTTTTCATACAGAAATAAATAGATGTGTAGGAAGTTTGTCACAAAAAGCAGTTTGTATTGTGGCAATTTTTTTACGAGTTGTGAGTTATACAAATGAGATGATAGCAGAAATTATTTTCTGATATAAAAATGTTCAACATAGTCAAGATATGATATGCATTTAAGAAAAGGTTTTTGAGATGTTATGTCTAATTCCTGTCACAAAGTGGATGTATTTGGACAAAGTGCG
This sequence comes from Echinarachnius parma, assembly GCA_037951105.1. Classification (NCBI taxonomy): domain Eukaryota; kingdom Metazoa; phylum Echinodermata; class Echinoidea; order Clypeasteroida; family Echinarachniidae; genus Echinarachnius; species Echinarachnius parma. The sequence goes on along the minus strand of JBAMJV010008825.1, from coordinate 62,962 downwards.
TGTTGAATCACAGAATATTACTATTATGTTGTTCATGCTATTTACTTCTAAAGTCTGCTGCCAGCATTTAGGAGTTGAGGGCCCAGACTAGACAAAAAAACAGTTATTCCCTTTTCCTGAAAATTTGTTTTGTTTTAATATCTGCTATTTCTTTATGTGAAGTACAACTGTGGAAAGGCTACTATGGCTCAGCTCAGATAGCTTCATAACTCAGAAAAAATAAAAACAATTGGAAATGTTATATTTTTAATTGCTGCCCTTCCAATTTGTATTCTTTAAACAAAATTAATATTATTACCTGTATCTTACAAACAAATAACATATCCTACACTACTACTAATAAACTAGAGATATGACCGATTCTCATTCCAGTACGCCTATTGTATTTAAGTCACTTTCCCTTTGTTGTTATCTAATAATTGTGTAAACGGGAAGAGATGATTGTGGGAATGCTGTGGCCTATTGGTTCGGGCCTTCGTCTTTCTATGCGAAGCTCTTTGGTTTGATTCCCAACCGCGGCACGTGTGTCCTGCAGCAAAACATTTTATCCACATTAGCTGCTCAATACCCACGAGTAATGGGAACCTAGTAGTGGAAGTGGTAATTGCCTATAAAGTAGCCTATGTTGCTGCTCAATGGATGTATGCTCCCCAGGGAGTGAGAAATTGTGCGCTTCAATGTGCTGGCTTGAATTGTACCCACTGACTAAGGGTTTATATTAGTCCCGTTTCTACACTGCATAGAAACTGTTCCAAGTATGATAGAATGCTTCCCATTTGTTATCATTTCTGTTATTATTGTTATTATTATTATTATCATTATTATTATTATTATTATTATTATTATTATTATTATCGTTATCATTACTATTATTATTATTATTATTATTATTATTATTATTATCATTATATATGTGTTTTATCTCGTTTGTCACATACAAATGATTGGAAAGTGATCACAGATTTTATAAAGATAGAGAGCAGAGATTTTTTTTTCCTTCATTTCTTTTACTGACTGAAACATTTATACAAGACATTGCATCCAACTGGCTTCTAATTATTATCAAGAAAATATGTATGATATCTGTTCTTTATTTTGTTGATTGGTATGATTTACAAATCTTTATATACAAACACAACTCCTAAAATGGTAAATGTTGCCCCTGTTTCTTATTGTTTTTGTTTTTCATTTCTGTTGTATACAACCAAGCAATGTTACATCATGATATATCTGCTAATGTGGAGGTAGCATGCATAGTTAAGAAGCTAAATAAAGAGATGTACAGACTCGGAAGAAACAAAGATGTATAAATATATAAATAACAGATAAATAAAAGTTATGTGCTGTATGTGGTTCGGTATATCTCAGATGTGTATATTGTGCATCTTATAATGTTCAATAAAAATTGAATGATGTAACTAACAAATCTTGACGTGTTTTTATTTTGTTCTCTTGAAGTTGAAACTATTATGCAGAACTTAGGAACCTTTTCCTTGTCTTTCAGGGGCAAATATAAGCATCATTTTGCATTGGTCTTGATAACAATATGTTACTTTATTAAGTTAAGATGGGAAACACTAGTCAAGGAGCCTGACATAATAATAATACTTATTGAGTCTTAAAATTACCAGTTGCCTTCTCAAGTAATAGGTAACTGGAACACATTGGCAGTATTGGAATCATTTGGGAGTCGTCGCTTAAAGGGATCTAGTAACTTTGATGACATGTGCAAAAAGTGATGAATGGTTGAAAACGTGTATTTTTGTGATCTGACGTGTCCGCTAAGTAATGTGTGAACATTTCATGTTAAATGGATGTTATATGGCCAAGCGAAAATACCAAGTGATATTCGCTAAATCATTGCACTGGGCTTGTACACAATTAAAACTTTCCAGTTGATAATTACAAATCTGAACACTTCAATCGTAAATATCTTTTTAACGAAAGGGATCTAATAATTGAAACCTATCAATATTGGTTGAATCATGCTTAAAGGGATAGTTGAGTATTGGTCAAACTTAACTTTAGTAACCAAAACCGGCACCATTACGGTACAAAGTAATAGTTATAACTTCACCATGCTCGAAAAGTATACACAATTACAAACGACTAAGTAAGACCCCTGTTATCATTAAAAAGAGCCGTTACAACTCAAGAGGTCGCTATTTTAAAAAAATCATTGGTTTTAGCATTTTTTCATGCAAAATTGTGAATTTAATGTTTGTTAAAATAATGATTCAATAGAGATATCATCAACGACTTTTTAAAAACCTATTCTGATTTTTTTCAAAGTAATCTTCGAGCATTTTTTGAATTTTTGTTAAAAAGTATAAATATCGCCCGGTGATTGCCGGTGAAGAACATTTTGAATAAAAATATATTTATGGATATTTCAGCCGTTTCTTTACCGATTTTGATCAAATCAAGTTTATTCTGTCATTAAAATTGTATGTTCTTTCGAATTTGACAGTTTTTCATTATCTCACAAAAAAATATCGGGGGGCATTTCGGGAAATACCAATTACTCAACACTACCTTTAAAGGAAGTTAAAGTAACTATTAGTGCTCACTTTTAAAGGACAATGAAATCCAAACAAATTGTTGTATGCACTATAAGACACTAAATAGGATGAATAGTCCCAGAAAATTTGAGCACAATCGGTCAAGAAATAAGAAAAATGGCTCTTTGAAAAGAGCCATTTATTTCTACGAGTGACTCAAATTGGCAACGCACTCTGGCAAAGTTGTGGACTACTCCCCATGCATTTTGTACACACAATTTCAAATGTTTACCCTTCGTTTGAGTTCAACATATGTTTTGTAGAATGCATTTATACATCATGACTTGGGGAATGGAAAAGTTTGACTATGAAGAAAACTGTAAAAATGGGAACATTTGTGTACAAAACATATAGGGATGTAGTCCACACACTTAATATCAGAGTGCGTTGCCAATTTGATTACCCCATAGGAATAAATGGACATCTTCAAAGAGCCATAGTTTTCTTGTTTCTTGCTCGCTTAAAATGCTCTAACTTTCAGAGATTATTCCTCCTAATCTCTTCCCTCCCACGGTAGGGAGCTTTTGCATTTTTGGACTTGATATTGTGCAATCTGAAGCACCTAGAAAGGAAATTCGGGCTTAACATTGGGCCGTATGCATAAAAACAAGCAATTGCTTATAAGCAAATGCTTTAAGCACAAGCAAGAGCTTGTCAAGCAAAAGATCAAGTTCAAGCAATTGCTTAAATTCGTATGCACAAGCCTTTGCTTGTGCTCAAACCTTTTGCTTGCACTGCCTAAGCATTTGCTTACGTGTTGGACAAAGGATCGTTACGGTTGTGCGAACATCGCACTGCAGGGCAACAACGCTTCGTGCCCGACCTGGCAGCAGTATTTTTTATTACACAAATAGGGGGGAAACAGCGCGGAGCATCAGGGGGGTTTCTGTGCAGATCGATGGACAAAAATTGCCGTAAAAGGTCTAAAATAACAGGAATTTGATCACAACATAACCTCTGGAATATGGAGCTTGAAATCATCCTGAAACGGTACGAAAAATTGATCCTTAAACGCGAATGCCCTGAGTAAGCAAGAGCTCAAGCTGGTCTGGATGTGCTTGAAAAAACGCAAGCAATTGCTTATCAAGACAAGTAAAAGGTTCGTTTTATGCATACGGTTTTAAGCAATTGCTTGTTTGGTAAGCAATTGCTTACGAGCAGTAAGCAATTGCTTGTGCTTGTAAGCAAATGCTTTTGCTTGCAAGCAATTGCTTGTTTTTATGCATACCGATTCAAGCAAAAGGCTAGCACAAGCAATTGCTTGTTTTTATGCATACGGCCCATTGACTGTATCTGGGAAAGCGGGTTATGATTTGATCAACTATAAATTTGTAATATATTTTCACGAAGAAAACAAATAATTGACACACTAATAAATATGTAGGCTACCCTGACACACACACAAATATTGTATTTATATTTAGTGTCCATATGCCACATTATGTATGATCAAACAACATAGCCTATAGCCAAGAATGAGTCCCGAGGGGGCGAAGCTACCGAGGGCTCGGGCAGAGCCAAATAGGGAGGGTTTGGGAGGGGGTATCCCCCTCCCACGGAGAAGATTTTGCATTTATATAAACTGGGTTCCAAAAGAAACTTATCACTTCTTCAGAGCGACACACATTAAAATCCAAAGCATAAAAATTAATCATAATTGGGCATAGATTAGCTACAATACCCCTTAGCAAGCTCATCTTAAACAAATTATGTTTGCTTTAGTCAACAAAGAATAAAATAAGGTGAAATCGCAAGAGTTCATTTTTCAAAATTCACAGAAACTGCTCGCCTTCCGGGCACAGAGCTCGGAACGGACAATAGCCAGTCTAGTGGTTACATAACCCGTTTTGAAGTTGAATGAATAGCTATTGAAAGTTCTGAATAGACCGCCTTTCGTGGAGGTTCGCAGCGAGCAGTTTCTGTGATTTTTTAAAAACTGATCTGTAGTGATTCCATCGCATTTTTCTCTTTTATGGCAAAAGCAAATTTTTAGCTCATCCGGCCCGAAGGGCATGATGAGCTTATGCCATGCCGTGGCGTCCGGCGTCCGTCCGTCCGTCCGTCCGTCCACAGTTTTCAAAATGCTTCTTCTTCGTTATTTTTCAACCGATTTTGATTCTGATTGTTTCATAAGATAGGGCTAGGAGGGGGATTTAAAACTTCTACACAGAATCGTGAAATTCATTATCTATGGTAATTTATGCAAATTTATTCGAAATCACAAAAAATGCTTCTTCTCCTTCATTTCTCGACCGATTTTGATTTGGTTTGCTTTATCTGGTAGAGCTAACTTCGGTTCACTAAACTTCTACACAGAATTTTGAAATTTTTCTCCATTCATTAATTATGGTAATTTTTAATTTTTTAATTTTTTAATTTTTTTTCATTTGTTTTATTTTTTTTTTATTTTTATTTATTTTTTTTTGTTTTTTTTTTTTTTTTTTTTTATTTTATTTTATTTTATTTTTTTTTTTTTTTTTAATTTATTTATTTATTTTAAATTTTTTTATTTTTTTATTTTATTTATTTATTTTTTTTTTTTTTATTTATTTTTTTTTATATTTTTTTTCCCATGTCCCTTCCGGGGCGTCAAATTTATATTTTTTTCACTCTAATTTTTTATTTTTTATTTTTATGTCCCTTCCAGGGCATACAATTTTCATTTTTTGACCAGTTGAAAAGTGTACCACATGAAATTTGCGATATTTGATGTTGCGAGATGGCGGATGAGCGCTACGTCATTGACGTTCTGGTTAATTTTTAAGATATGCTTCATAAGGAGAATAATAGCTTATCTGTGTCTAAATATGATTCAATTTGATGCTATGGATTTTAGTGAGCGTCGCTCTGAAAAAGTGATAAGTTTCTTTTGGAGCCCAGTTTGCTTGAAATAGTGCAATTTTGTCCACGTCACACAAGCAGCCAGAGCAATGCCAGCCTACACTGGAACTACGTGGCCCGGTACAGAAAAAATACTCACTCCAGACCATACGCAAGTTACACAACAAAGTGAGATAATCTGTTCGCGCGCAAAGCGCGCAGCGAAAATTTAAAGTAGATTTATAAATTACTTTTTGAACGTAATAATTAACAGTCTTAGTTCATATAATTAATTTTTTCTTTACCACTCGTATACAGATATACAAACAAAATAATATATATCCTTCTCTAAAACCTGGGGGATGATATTGTACATGTCACCCCCCCCCCCCCCCACCTTGTGAGGTGGGGGATGCATACCCCTCACCCCCCCCCCCCCCCCCCCCCCCCCCCCCCCCGTTGTCTACGCCCCTGTGCACACGGACTTAATACAATCATTAACACTGCTCGATTTCGAACGCCATCGCCACTTCTTGCCAGATCATGTACTCCCCAGGTCGAAAAAACAGTTGAAAATTAGTTGCCAACTGGTACCAGTTGATACCAGTTAGCCAACTGGTTTCAATATGGAAATTGGTACACTGGAATCAACTGGAATCAATTGGAATCAACTGGAACAACCAGTAAGAATCCAGTAAGGCTGACCAGTAAGAAGACCAGTTAAATTAGTTGGTTTCAACTGGTATTTTGAATTGGTTTCAACTGGTATTTCTATTGGTTTTAACTGGTCTGCTGCATCTATCCATTAGTACTGGGAACCGGGAATGTTAAACTGCTATCGCTTGATGCTAGTTAAAACCAGTAAAAACCAGTTGAATTTCCAACTGGTTTCAACTGGTTTCAACTTTTTTTTTCGACCTGGGAATAAAGATAAATGGACAGATGCAGCAGACCAGTTAAAACCAATAGAAATACCAGTTGAAACCAATTCAAAATACCAGTTGAAACCAACTACTTAACTGGTCTTCTTACTGGTCAGCCTTACTGGGTTATTACTGGATTCTTACTTGTATCTATTAAGTTAAAACCAGTAAAAGCCAGTTAATTTTCAACTGGTTTCATCTGTTTTTTCGACCTGGGTCGGCAGTACACTTCCAGTATAGAATTAACCTTTCGTAATTCAAATCCCCTGAACGTACCTCAAACTCAAACACGATTCGACATTTCCGTTATCTATGCGGATTCGCACAATAAATCAGAGCATGTAATTAGACTTTTAATTAATTTTTAGAGCATTTATATGTGACACATGACGAAACGTTATGCTTTTCCACACAAATTATTAATGTTTAGATTTGTTTAAAGATTTGTCAAACTTATTAAATTTTAGTAACCAAAACCTGCACCATTGCGGTACAAACCGAACCCTCGTTGACTTTCAAATTGGCAAAATTTGGTATGTTTGTGAAGGAAATGTTATTTTTTCTAAGGATATTAACTTCATCCGCGATAAAAATGTTGAAATTTGACTAAAAAAGTCTTCGAAAATAGGGCAAAAGTGAGCAGTCTCCGAGACTGAAATTCGCTCAACGATCGGCCTGAAAATCGTGACGTCATCGGTAGAACGGGCCCGGCCGATCAGCTGATCAAGCAAAGCAATGCGCGTGCATTATACGGTGTTGTGTATTGCTTTTTGATAACGTATGATCGAGCTGGACAGTTTTATTTCGAGGAAAATGGAGGAAAATACTCTCGAACTGAGTTTCGCAATGGATTTTTCCGAAGAAGATGAAGAAGAGGACAGGAATGATTCACCAGACAGTCACAATGATGACGGGATTTGGGAGATTATTGGCGCTAGCTCACTATTGTACCCGCACGGTGTCAGCACGCTACGCCGCTAGCTGCCCGTGACGCGCTCGTGAAGAGTACCATACAAAACACAAATGTAACGTACCCAAAATCAACTAAATCTTCGACCATTGCTCAAATTATGGTCATGATTTCAAAGAAGTTACACAGAACAGGTAAAAAAGATAACTACTTTGAAATCATGACCATTATTTGAGCAATTTTCGAAGATTTAGTTGATTTTGGGTACGTTACATACCGTTTCGTAGGATACTCTTCACGAGCGAGGCACGGCCAGCTAGGTAGCGGGCCAGCGTGCCGACAACGGAGTGCGGGTTTCAATGCGCCCTTTCCCCCAGCATCTTCCCCGACAAACTGTGCATGGACATGGTGCAATTCGCTATACAATTGCCGCAGTCATACGCCAGATCGACAAATCTATCACTTTCATGGCCTCTTTGACATTATTATAGTTATATTTCACTGTCGGCTTAGAATGCCAACAGAGAAAAATACAATATAATGTCAAAGTCAAAGAGGGCATGAAAGTGATAGATTTGTCGATCTACCATACGCCATGCACCTTTTCCCGAATTTGCGACTCGAATTCAACTTTGTCGATACTGGCGAACTCGCGATTTCCACCTCAAAACCATGCCTGAAATCTTCACTTCCTTCAGACATTTCCACCATTCTCCGATTTTGCAGATTTCAGGTCGAATCTAACAAGAAAAATGATATTGACAAGGTCGGCGTTCTGTCGATTGAGCAGGGCAGCATAACTCGCGCTCGCTGGACTGGGGGATCGTTGGGGGAGGCAAGGCAACGGGTAGCGCTCTACCGTCAGCGGCCGTGGTTTGGGCCTATTCTACCTGTGACGTCATCAAATTTCTCTGCACCAAATCGCCGTCAAACGGCGAAAATCGGGGTTCAGAATAAGAGTTTAAATTTGCTTTTAATTGTTTTATGGGCGGTGTTAGGGCTTCAAAATTAACTTTTTCATGCTCAGTATGTTCTCAGCTTTCAGAAGAGGTACAATATGCATATTATAGGATCTTCATTGAGTTTTTCGTGCTCAAAATGTATACACAATTACAAACGACTAAGTAAAAACCCTGTTATCGTTAAAAAAAAAAGAGCCGTTACAACTCAAGAGGGCGCTTTCTAAAAACTCACTGGTTTTAACCATTTTTTCATACAAAATTGTGCATGTGATGTTTTTAATTTAAAAACCTATTTTGATTTTTTTTTTCAAAGAAGTTTTTATGCATTTTTTTCTTCTTTTTCTAAAAAGTCAAGATCTTCCCCGTCAGGGTAAACTTATAAATAAAATATTTTGAAATCAAATGTTACAACTATGAGAGCATTCGAAAGGGAATGATTCTCATTTCACATGTTTTATTCAATGAACTTTCAAATGGAATTAAAACGTACCAATACTCAGTGTACCATTATATGTAAATGTAAATTAATGTCTCAAGTTTCTTTTTTACCATTCTACTATGAGCACATATTCGATCATACAGGATTGTATCTCAAAGTGATAGTTTGGTTGTAATTTGATTTAATGTCCTGTAATTTTTATTTTTATTTTGTGTTAAAAGTTTCGTGAATTTGTGTTATATTTCTCTTGAAAAAATTGACTCGTAATTCACTAAATTATGTTCTGGTCTATAAAGTCACTTTTGCTTGTTATTTCGTCTGAATGTACCTATTTTTGAAAATATATTGATTTGCAATATTGTATTTACATATTAAATTGTGTATGTTATTTTGTTATGCAAAACTAAACTGCTTTAGCCCTGGGACTTTTTGTTGACTTTAATACCAACGATTCTGTTAGAATGCATTATAATACAGGGTGGCCCAAAAAAAAACGGAACGGGGCACTTCCCAAAATATAATACCACAATGTTTATGTTCATCGGATAGGGTGTCCTTTCCAATGAAAAACGATACCAAGAACACTAATTTTGGTCAAGTCGTTTTTGTTTAAGGACGCAGTGAGTAAGACCATGTCAGGTGCCGATTTATGTCGATTTCGACCTAGTCAATGCCAGTTTAACCGCACTCCTTGCCCGTAATACCATTCAGCGACCGTGCCCATTCTCTCGGCACACGGCTGAGTGCACACTAACAATAGTGCGCGATGCTGAACGCTATGAACGGCGGTTCGTGCGTTTCATCAAGCGCTGGCTCAATACAAATTGACAAAAAAGAGAACCTGACATGGTGTCACTCACAGCGCCCTAAAACAAAAACTACACGACCAAATTGACTGTTCTTGGTATCGTTGTTCATTTGAAAAGACACTCTATCCGATGGACATAATACATTTGTTACTATATTTTGGGAAGTGCCCCGTTCCGTTTTTTTTGGGCCACCCTGTATAGAATGATATAGGGCTTATCAGTATGGGTGCGATCAGTCGGTGAATGAATGCTCAGTGAACCAATTCCGTAAGCGAACCTATGACCCAAAATCAGGAAGACATTCACAATCACAATACTTAGAGAGAGTATAATGGAGGGTTATATGTTTATCGAAGCATATCACCTTTTCATCCGTCATAATACTTCTAACAATACATCGTCCTTCGTTCGCTGAAGATCCGATAACAAGACCGCAGACTAGACACTTGCCTTGCCATTGTAGTTTAGAGATAACGTGTAGAAACCATGCATGTATAGGACATAACCTCGAAATGTAGAGAGGAACAAACTATTTTGTTCGTTTACTAGGCGCGTATAATTATAGTTTACCTGCAGTCGTTGGACGAGTAATACATTAATGAGCAAGGTAAGATATATTACATTACAGTCATATATAATTATATATTTCTAAAAATGTCATACTATAATGCAGAAAACACGATAATGTACTTACATGACTTTGTATATAATTTGTTTAATGCCAGATCTGTATCATGTTGATACTATGGTGATTAAATCAAAATTATAAGCATGCTCGATGCCTTTTTATCCACAAAGTCATGAAGTGGTATTTCGAAATGGGAAGCCCTGTACGTAGGTGTAAAAGTATGTCGTGCAATTGAGTGGTGCTGAATTTATAATTACTTAGATCTACATAACATAATTATACTATATTATACTGTATATCCCTGTTTTATGAATGGAATGCGCAAGAGAAGCTCTATTCGGTTATATAACATTGTCAAACGCAGGTAGCACATGTTCCAGGGGTGGATGAAGACCACGTTCGTCATACTCAAGGCAGTGATAGTCACGTTATATTTTGCCATCCAATCGGTATAACAAATTGATGAAAGCAGAGAAGGTGGTATGAAAGCAATTACTCTGCCAATATGTTCCATGGCCTGCACTCATGTTCTGTGACCCATTAGATTTTAACTTTGTATATATATTGTACATATTGTTATGCTTGATTGAATTAACTGGAATTACTTCTATACAGGGTGGCCCCCAACAACGGAACGGGGCACTTCCCAAAATAAAGTAACAAAATGATTATGTCCATCGGATAGGGTGTCCTTTCCAATGAAAATTAATACCAAGAACAGTAATTTTGGTCGTGTAGTTTTTGTTTTAGGGCGCTGTGAGTGACACCATGTCAGGCTCCCATTTTTGTTAATTTTTACCAAGTCAATGCCTGATAAATCGGACTTACTGCCCGTCATAGTATAGAACAACTATGCCAATTCTCTCGGCACACAGCTGAATGCATACTAACAATGGCGCGCGTATTGCTCGTTGTTCGATGCTATGACGGGCAGTGGCCTATAAAGTGTGATTTATCAGACACTGACTTGGTACAAATTGACAAAAATGGGAACCTAACATGGTGTCACTCACAGCGCCCTAAAACAAAAACTACACGACCAAAATGACTGTTCTTGATAATATCGTTTTTCATTGGACAAGACACTATCCAATTTACATAATAATGTTGTTACTACATTTTGGGAAGTGCCCCGTTCCGTTTTTTGGGAGGCCACCCTGTATAGAAACCTTACATGATTTTGCCAAAGGCGATACTTATATAGTGTTCGAGACTTCAATCGTACAGCAATATCATTCTTCTGAATAACGTGTGACAGTTTCATGGAAAGAACACTGTTAAACGAGTGAAACGATGAAAATCTACTCAGATTTTTATACTTCCCATCGTTTTGTTTACAACAATCGAATAGTGTTCCAGGACGCTTTACATTATATTATAGGAAAGATAACCCGTTTTCAATCTTAAAATATCTGCCAAGTTTTGCATAATGTATATCATACAAAATTATAGGCGCACCAATGGCGAAGCATCATTCATAGTATATTATAGAATGGGTTGATAAATCCCTGCAATCTGATTGGTTGAGAGCAACATTTGTGCAGACAATTAATTGTACTGGATGCATGAAAAGTCATGCGTCCGGTACAAAAATCATGCGTCCGGTAAAAATTTCATGCGTCCGGTAAAAATTTCATGCGTGCGGTAAAAAATTTCATGCGTCCGGTAAAAAAATCATGCGTCCGGTAAAAAATTTCATGCGTCCGGTAAAAAATTTCATGCGTCCGGTAAAATTATTTCATGCATCCGGTAATTTTTCTAATTTTTAATTTTTTGACTTTTTGGGGGGCGTAACAATGCCCATTCTATAAAACAGATGATGCGCAAGTTTATTTCGTGGGTCAGTGGAATTGTTTGCACGCGGTAACTATGGAAACTAGTCTAAACCCACTCGGCTTCGCCTCGTGGGTTTAACAGTTCCATAGTTACCTTGTGCAAACAATTCCTACCGACCCACTCATACCTGCGCATCATTTGTATACTGATTATGTTTCCTACTGTTTTGTCAAATTACAATGGGTGCATGGCTGCATGCAGTGGCTTATAACTACGCCATACATTCACCTATATTATTTGAACGTCGTATAAATTGAAACTGATATTAGTGTACGAATATCAATATATAATCACCACCATTAAAGGTTCTCTGAAATCCAAATGCAAGTTGCCTTCAACTACTGTGTATTAGTGTATACACCAACTATTTGTTAACTATTTTGACCTACAAGAGTAAACTCTCAAGAGTAAAAAAACCCTTCTGACATATAATCTCTTAATCACTGGTCAACTAATCGGAAATGAACAAAAGACATACTTACAAAAGAACATGCTCACATTAATATGCACTGCATGTTTCCATATACAAAAGCATTTGCCAATCAATATTCAATTACTGAAAAGATGAACAATACAGGGTGGAATGCAACTTCTCCCAAGGTGGGGGCTTGCTCACATGTTTGAATACTATTCTAACTGACATACTTTCAGTTTCAATAGCAGTTGCTATGTCAGATAAGCTCAATCATGATAAGGACAAGAAATGCATTGATAAACTTTTGTATAGAAATATGCAGTGCATGCTATTGTGAGCATATTCTTATGTACAAGTATGTATTTTGTTCATCTCCAGTATTAAGTTGACCAGTGATTGAGAGATGATGTCACAAGGGGTTTTTACTCTGGAGTTTTTTTAGAAATGGGCTTTGGCAAACTGAACAAAATAATTGCTAAAATGTTTTTAAACATACAAGACATTTTATGTAGGTCAAATAGTTAACAAATAGTCGATGAATACAGTAATACACAATAGTTGAAGGCAACTTGTATTTGGAATTCAGGGAACCATTAACATCATCATCATTATTCATCATCATCATACGAACAAATCACATAAATGTAATTTTAAAAACAACACATAATAATACATGCGATCTTTAATGCCACTTCCACTTTCAAACTTGTTCTACATCCTTTTTAAAATTTTTATTCCGCAGTGCCGAATCCCCGTCAACAATGTTCATACATATGATACAGAGGCTAGTCTGCAACCAGTCCTGGTGCATGGGACTCGTTGTGTTTACCACAGGGTCCCTTCTGATGCTCATCTTGCCAGACCTCGTAGACCCCCAAAGGAGCTGGCAACCCGAGGACTTCCGCTCATCAGGATTCCGCCCCCAGAGGTATCTCCCCGCGGACGATCGCTACCAATTCGCCTCTTCCAATACTAGGGCAAGGAATCCACGATTGGTCGGGCCTTACTCTGCTCTTATCCAGGTTGCACTGGTCGACGGTAGTATCAAGGAAATTCGCCAAATATACGATTCAAATACGGACAAGGACCCTGCCTTAAGATTGCTCGGTGGTTCGCCGTCTTTGGGTCACCGGGGAGATGACGATGTAGACATTTTCAAAGAATTTGAACAAGCAGGAGAGACGGTGCATAAAGAAAAGGTCGATGGTCAAAATGGTTACCCAGGTCGCGATGAAGAGAATTCAGCAGCCCATCATTCTAATGAAATGCCCATCCGAGTCCAGTGCAGTAAAGAGAAGGGACGTCGACAACTCAACGCCGGACTAGACTGCATGAAGCGATTGCCACATGTGATCGGGATCGGGGTGGAGAAGAGCGGGACCGCGGCCCTGACGTTCTTCCTGAGGATGCACCCTCACGTTGCGCACTCTAGCCCCAAGGAGGTATACTACTGGAACAAACACGCAAACGAGAGCCTTGACTGGTACCAACACAGGATGCCGCAGTCGTCCAAGTACCAGGTCACCATGGAGTTCACTCCGTCGTACATCAACGACGGCGACATCCCGTACTTGATCAGGGAGCGAGCACCGGATACAAGGTTCATTGTGATCCTACGTGACCCAGTGAAAAGGGCCGTGTCACATTACTTGCACGTGCAGTACTACCAGTGGGAGGGCGTCTACGAGTACAAACCGCCCGTACCCGGTGGGCACACCGAACCGTTCATCAGCAGCACTTTCGAGAGATCGGTCGTCGACGACAACGGTAACATCCTTGAAGGCAACGCGATCGTGGAAAACGGGCTGTACGATATCCACCTGCAACGCTGGTTCGATGTCTTTCCAAAATCTCACTTCTTGATTCTAGACGGGGACGAGTTTAGCAAGGATCCTATTCCTTCTCTTCGGAAAGTCGAGACATTTCTGGGTGTTCCACCGTATTTTGATGAGAAAATGATCTATTTCAATGAGGAGAGGGGTATATTTTGCAAGTCGAAGCCAAGTGGAAAATGTCTTAGTGATACAAAAGGGAGGACTCACCCTACAGTACGTGAAGACGTGATACAGAAACTGACCGACTACTACCGTCCGCACAATGCCAGATTAAACTCGCTACTGCGTAGACAGTTTTCTTGGACATACTAATGCTATAATATTAACATCTCACCTTCATTTGTGCTCGATCGCATTTTATGACATGTATAATTTGTATATAATGTTACAATTTTAAACTGCTGAGAAATTAATTGTTTCCACCTACATGCATGATACATCATGATACGAGGAGGAGGGGAGTGTCAACTTAAATTGTATTTTTATTTTGGTATATGTCTATCGAAACTGTAATATATTATTACGTTGAAATAATACCGTACATGGGAGTGTAATTATATATTCACCGTTTATTCAAACCTTGCTAACAAACGCTTGCTTTTAACAAGTATCTATATTATTATTATCGCAAAGGCTTTGAAAGTGACCGGGCTAATTGAAATACTAATTTTTTTAGATGAGATCGAATGGGAAGCTTCGTTATATTTTATTAAAGGGGACGTTTCCACACCTTCAATTTACTTTTGATTAATATGTTCTCTACACGTTAAAAATAATTTCATGCAAATATGTCCAACGTTTTCCCTCTGAACAAAAGAGGGGCATCATTCAAAGTCACTCGCTGTATGGGCTGTAAAGGCTTATCCCATTCATCGCGTACAGCATGGAGGCTGCCATTATATTGTTTGAAACCCGGATTTTGAATTCAGTTCGCGCTAAAACGTTACATCCAGCAGCGAGTGATTTTGAATGATACTCCTAATTCCTTGCCCAGAGGGCCAACGTTGGACGTATTTGCATGAAATTACGTTTTAATGTGTAGAGAACTTAATTAAAGGTAAAAAAGATGGTGGGGAAACTGTCCCTTTAAGCATTGGAAACTGACCAGAAATATTTGAAATACATGTTAATGAAAATTAGTAAAGAAAATTGGACTTCGCCTGTAATCGCTCGCTGGTCGAGCAACGTTCTAGCAATCCGGAGGGTTCTCGACTTTTGGACTTCCCGGTGAAGTCCTTTTTTTTGTGCGCATTTTAATATATTATATTTTATTCAAACATAATGTTAACAAACGCACGCTTTTAACGACCAGACAATTTGATTGGAGCTTGATTAAGGTACCAAAAACAAAAGTATATACAAATTCAATACTTTCATAAAATTATTCATTTCATTTGGGATGCTCTAGCTCAGATGATAGAGAGCTAAAGCAATCCGGATGATTTTGGGTTCAAGTCCCACATGAGCCTTTCCTTGGCAATTTTTTAACATTTTATTTTTTATTTAAAGATTATTCTGAAGACTCAAGATGCCATCAACGAGTGGTCAACAATTGTTGTTTCTATATATGGGCAATTCCACGAAAAATGTAACCCAAGGATGGAAAAATGAAACTCATGGGACAGCCTTGTTAACTACTGGATAGTAATGAGGAAGGACCATATTTTGATGACTAAAGGAAAACAGTTTGAAATTCAATGCAGAATATTTTTTTTTTTGGCCATTGAAGTTGGGACAAAAATTGTATGTATTACCCCCAAAAATGATGAAATTTGCATCCGTTGTTTGTGAAATAAAATTTAAAAATATGGATCACTTCAGAACAATAATTCTACTTCTAATGTCTTGTTTATGCTTTGTTTTAACATCATAGAAAAGGAAATTGTGTACAAATCTTTACTTTTTGAAAACTGTTATTGGATAAAATCTTGATTCTTACAACATTGATGTGTAATGTCCGTGACGTTTTAGATATAAAAGTTTTTGTAGAAGCAGAAGTCCTAATTCAATTTAATTCAAAATTAATTTGCAAAGCTAGAATGTTATATCATAAAGTATATCAAGAGCATTTACTAAAATATTTGATGGCTTGTCCAGAATGGCGTCACGGACATTACGTCACGGCTGCGTCACTGACATTACATACACAGTGAAAAGTATAAAAAAGCAGAGCAAAACAATATCAAGCATTATTTTCTTATGTAAATGTCTTACTTTGAACTATTTATAAAACTAAATTCCTTGCTTAATTTGAACATGCATGTCTCAATAATCAATAAAGACTTGACTATAACTTACTGGGAGGAGAAAGAGATGGTTAAATCTCATATAGTATGATCAAATTGCAATTTTACAATTTTTTGGCACAAAACAGCATTGTACCTCATTAAAAATGTATAATTTTTTTTGTAATAGTTGAACATTTGGTTTACTGCCCATTCTGTTGAAAAATTTGAAATTTTACAATAATTTTGGAAAAACTTATTAATATTTAAAAAATAATTTTTTGCTAATTGAAAAAAAAAATTGAAATATAATGTTTGTTCTCAAAACTGTTTGATTACATATCAAATGTACAATTAAAAAAGTGTCATGCACAATGGAGCATTTTTTGCGGGTTATTTCTGAGTTTAGAAAAAGTGGACAAAAGTGTAATGTCCGTGACGCTGAAAATGTAATGTCCGTGACGCAACGTTTTGTTGTCTAGATCACATATGCCTGGCCCGTTTCCCCCAAAACAACTTGGATTCAATTCATCATTGCCTTGTCTATAATTAAATACCTAAATCACCTTTGTGAGGTCTCAGAACTCACAGACTTTTGCAAAGATGTATATGGATGCAAAAAGTCATGTCCAAAAGATGTAATGTCCGTGACGGCGCACATTTCGCAGAATTACTCAGTAACGAATTGGATAAATGTTCTGAAACTTTTTTTGCATACTTAACTAGGATATTGTTTTGTAATCAAAATAAAAGTTAGACATTAGTTAGAGGTATGAATTAGAAGTGGCATTGGAAAGTCATGATAATTCTCTGATTTGTAATGTCCGTGACGCTGGAGTTGCCCATATATATATGTACATGTAGGTCTAGCAATCTAGTGGTCCGAGTTTAAGTTTCACCCGAGCCCAATATTGCAGGTTTACACAACAACCAAAACACCTTTTCTATAAATTATGTGAAGTAATTTGAGGTCTAGAGCTCAAATCTTAGAGGCTTTAAACAAAAAAAAATATTTTTTGGTGATAGGATACTAACTTCCAGAAATATTCCTTTCTAGTGATATCCACCAATATGGAACTGCATGGTTCTCCCGTTTCGTCATGACAACTGAAAACGCATTTAAATGACTTTTGCCTAATTTTGAAGATAATTATACAGCGTATCGCTGAATTGAAAATAATGAAAAAGTCTGCACCCTTGTTATTTCGTTTATCATTTTGAATTGATTTAAGTCTTGTGAATGAACATGATTGTGTGTTTGTGTATTTTAAGGATATAATAAATATTAAAGGGGTAGTTTAGTTTTGGTAAGGCTGAACTTTAGTAGCCAAAACCTGCACAGCAACATTATAAACTAATAGTTATAACTCCACCATGCTCGAAAGGTATACAAAATTACAAACGACCAAGTAAAACGCCTGTTATCATTAAAAAGGAGCCATTAAAACACAAGAGGGCGCTTTTTTAAAAGGCATTGGTTTCAATCATTTTCAACCAAAATTATGCATGTGATGTTTTGTTGATATAATGATTAAATAGCGAGATCATCAACAACCATTTAAAAAACACTTTTGAACATTTTTGAAAAAGTGCAAGCATTTTTTTTTTTTTTTCAAAAAATCATCTAATTATTTGGGCCCCAAATAATTATAAGATCAAATATATTTATTGATATTTCAGCCGTTTCTGGGTCGAGTTTCTGGGTCGATTTTGACCAAATAAAGTTTATTCTGCCATTAAAATTGCATGTTCTATCAAATTCGACACTCAGTTTTTCATTACCTCACAAAAAAATTGCGATGTGCAGCGCCCTCTCTACCAAAACTAAACTACCCCTTTAACATCTCTCTCGTTTATTATATAGTGACCAGTTTTAAAAAACAAATTACTACAATTGAAAAATATTGTTACACAGTGGACATATTGACAAATATTTAATGAAGTTTAAGCAGCTTCTTCACATTGTATGTGAATTCTAAATAACATCTCAAGCATTACATACATATTCCAAACGTAATTCCAATCATTCTGTTAGTTGTACGTTACATTCAAAGACAATGCAAATACATTTTATAAAATCAAAACAATGACATTTTATATAATGTTTGTACATGGTTATATGTGTACTATTATTACATAAGCAAAGACAAAATACATCTATTTATATCAATAAGTTTTTCCAACAAAGTTCCATATCAATTATAAAGAAACTACAAAATGGATATAATTAGGTTTATGACAAAGTATCTAAACAAAAATCTCTATTGGGCCGGGTGATTGCCTAATATAAACGATATAATACAACCTACACAAATGGAAGAGAATGCAATAAGTCTAGCCAAAGGAAAACGTCATATCTGACTTTTAAAAAATAATTCATAATACGGCTTTTACAAATTAAGCACTAGAAATTATGGAAAATAAATTTCTCTTATATAACTGTCTTGATATTCTGTTTGGTATGGTTGCACATTTTCAGTAGAATGACTCGTATTTCCTGGTTGAGGGTATACATTTACATGATTGAAAGTTAAGTTAAACTAATTGTAGTGTCGATTAACGACTGTTCACAACCAGTAGAACCCGTTTATGATTCCACATGGTGATGTCGATGCGATGGTGATGATGTTGACTATTATGATAGTGGTGGTAGTGATGATCATGACGATGGTAATGGTGATGGTGGTGGTGATGATGATAATTATAGTGGCCATGGTTAGGATAGTGACGATGATGGTGATAATAATGACGATGATGTTGAAAGGACGATCGAAATTAACAAATTATATATCTTATTTTGAAGATATTAAATGTTCTCCATGACGTCACCATCCTTCTTCAGATGTTTTCCATATCACGTGATGACGCGGCCACTCTTGTTGGAGTAGATGTTTTCCATATCACGTGATGACGCGGCCACCCTTCTTGGAGTAGATGTTCTCTCGATGGATCTGGCAGAGGGCGCACAGGTGACAGAACGTTCCCACCATGCAGTCTTCGCAAATAGAACCCTGCAGCGAAAAAAAATATATACATTTTTAGAGATCATGACAAAACCAAACACTTTTTTGGGGGTGTGCGGTCTTCATAATAATTTGAGTGCCAAAATTAATTTTATTTCCTACATGTATGTCGATTATGAACGGTGCTATTTGAAAACGAAAACATGGGTTGGCCTTCCATTGTTTCATGCCGCCATTTTGAATTTCTAAATTTGATTTAGATTTCACACTTATTCAATATTGTATACATTTATTTGTGTTTACGTTTCATCTTGTGAGCGACATAGAAGGTTCATATATTATTTAACAATACCTACATTTAATTAGCAGAGATCATTTGTGTAATAGTTTTAGCAGATACGGTTGCTATTATTAAATGGGGATTGGGCAATCGAAACATATTTTGTTTGTTTATTTATTCAAACACGGTAAAAAGCCCTCGATCAGCCAAATAGGCTGTTTTTTCAGAGAGGTCGTGATATACCGAAAAATTACTCATTTTATATTATTTATATTTAAACAAAATGCATGCTTACCGTGATACGATTTTCGACCCTGATCTTTGTTCGTAGAGGTACGATGTACCATGGCACACAACACGGTAGACAGCAGTTCTCCTCAAGTCGTGTGGACACGTAGCTAGCATAGCAGATCGAACAAAAAAACCCAAATACACCTGGTGAGGGCGAAGAAGATGAAACATGTATATCTTGAGTATCTTGGGTATTCTAGATATTGAGAAAGAAATGTTCATTTTTATGCGATCTTGATCTTGATCTTAGTTCTAATAATTAAGTTGCAAGATGATGCAGAGCACTCAGAATGATAAACAGTATTCTCTTCAAGTCGTGTAGACAGGTAGCTATAGCACAGCCTACTAAGCATAGCAGAATTGACAACATCCCAAATATACGTTTCACCTTATAAAGACATCGATATTATTGTGTTGGAAAAGAAAGATGCATTTGATACGTTTTGATTTGGATCTCAATCTTACTTCTAGGAGGCACGAAACTCTAGACGAGTTGAAAACTAGGATATTTACATGGGATGGGACTAAAACATCCCAAAGAAACCTACATGCAGAGCGGGAAAAAAATAAAGCAGATTATATACCTTGAAGACATCCGATAATAAATATGCATTTGTATACGACTTTTTGTGTAAAAATGGTTAATGAATCTTTTTATACAACTTTAGGTGTAGCATGATTAGTTCTAGAAAGAAGGGTTATGTAAAGCGGCCATTGTTCAAGCGTTGTTGAAACTTGAAACGTGTTAAATCACGTGATAGTTTCGACCGCGAAATCATCGCGACAGAACCCCTTTTGTCCCACCGCAAACCAAGCGAAACGAGTTAGCGCAGACGGTAGCATGTTAGTCTTATAACCCACTTCCGACTTTACCGTTTTATAGTACAATCATTTTTGTATTTGCTATTTCAACAATGTTAAGGGTTGTTTAAAATTTATTCTAAACAACGGTTGTAGACAAAATTAAAACAGTTGTGTAAACTTTAAACAACTGGGGTTGTTGAATGTTTTCAACAAGAGTTGGATGGTTCATTGAACATTTTCAACAAGTTGTTGAGCTTGTTTACACAGCGTTTTAACAGTGTAAGAGGCACGATGGTTATTTAGGGCAAACGATAGGGGGCAGTTAGGAGGCCCAACACATCCCAAATTACTTAAACTTAAAGAGCACGAGAAGAAGAAGAAACGTTTTTCCTTAAAGACATCGATATTATGTTGGAAAAGAAAGATGCATAATTGATACGATTATAATCTTTATCATTCTAAGATACACAATGATGATCCGCAATTTATCCGCAGTGAACTCATCAAGACGAGTAGAGAACTATAGCAAAGGAGATGGGACTAAAACATCACGAAGATACCCAGTAGTACAGAGCGGGGAAGAAAGGAAAACATTTTATGTTGAAGACGGTGATAATGAAGAGTATGGAAAAAATTACATTTTGATACGATCTTGACCGTGATCTCACTTCTATGAGGTACGATGATATACTAGTAGGATACAAAATGGGAAAAGGCATTTCTAAAATAGTTTAGATGATGGAAATGGTACTCATTCGATTTGCTATTGATCTTGCTTCTTTGGGGCATGATACACACAACATGGGGAGTTAGTTCCATACATACACGTATCTAGTGTAGCAGAAGGGACAAATCTTCAATATACTTGGTATTAAAAAAGAGGGATGAAGATGAAAATATATTTTATCTTGAAAAAACACGATATTTTAGGTATCGGAAAATAATCACCATATTCACCAATAATGGAAATAATCAATGTTTTTGAGACCACTTATATAATTATGTTTCAACCGAGAGGTAAAGTAACAAATTATTAATTATAGTCACTTACACGACGAACAGTGTGAGAAGCATCCAAACAAGCCATTGTGCCAGCTCCTCTCAACAGAATACCGCGTCTACAATGAGAGAGGAACAGGGACATAAATAAAAGGATAAAAGCATTGTTTTACTTACATATTTGAAGTGGAACTCATTTTTACGATAAGTTTTGATTATCAAAATGCATGGTACTTTTTGGTCCTATTTGATGTACAGTTGTTCACCCCTGCAAGTCAAGGTGCTTACCTACCATACAGAGTATTTTATACATGACAAAACAGGTATGCATTCATCTGTTAAACCAGTGCAAATTAAATTACATTAAACATGTATGATCTAATAACGCGAAATATTAACCCCCAAACGAAAACCCAAACCCGCTAAAAACGATCGATGTTGATATAGCACGCAAGTACATTCGGGACACAATCCTTATAACTATGGTTAGAAAATCATCTAAAATCGAACTTACCGATGAGATGGTAGGCGCGGTCGGCTGGGTGGTAATCACAGTCGTGGTCGCCATTTCGAACTGGGGATCTCCTTATTGGTCTAAAACGCTGCAAAACTAATCTAATTATATAGTATTACTCCTATATATCACCAGGTAGTGGTCGGCCGTTTTACAACTCGTATAGGAACCTTCTTGGTCAGAGATGTTTCCAAACGTATACAGTTTTATGTTTAAACAGGCAGCGAGTGATCGGCCGTTCTAAATTGTCTCCCCGGTGTAATTATGATGTATACCATGTACACAGAACAAGTAGGCCTACAAATCCTGATGACTGTCTTTCACAATGGGACTAATTCGCTCGATTGACTTCAACTTTTCAACAGCAAGAATACATTCAAGATCATTGATACAATATTATTCATACAAATGACGTAGCTTCTTTGCCGCATCGAACTACTGTCATGTATATAGGTCAGTTTATATTCTCCTGTTTGACCCAGAATAAACGTTTGGTACTTGTTCAGGCTTAATACAAACTAGCCTGAAATACGCTGATTATATTGGCTAACAGAGAGAAGATAAACGCAAACGCGTTCGATGCCTTCCATCTGATCACCTGCAATGCCAGGAATGTGCCATTTTGTTTTATCCTTTATTGGGTAATGAATAGAGTGGACCAGTTCGGCCACTGGATACTGTGGTGAAGCTAAGGGGGGTCGAGGGGCTACTATCCTCTCCCTTAATTACCCACCTTGGTAATTCTTGCTCCTCCCCACCCCACCCCCTCTTGAAAAGAAAAAACACGAACAAACACAAGCATTGCCCCTCTGTGCCCACACCCTCCCCATCACGTGGGTTGTACCATGGTTACGCCTCTTTACTCAATGTCGTAACACGAACACTGACTGTTCATGACATGCAGCTGAGAGAATAATAGCCCCATGCTGCAGCCTATAGCCTACCGATGATGGGACTTACATCACTTCCACACTGAGGCAGAAGTTCGGAGGATTTGGGGGATCATCCTAAAGCCAGATTTGAGCTGGCCCAAGTGAATGGGGAGTGGCGGAGGGTGGGGGGGGGGGGGGGGGGGGGGTAGAGGCGGGGGCGTAAATGGGGTCAGTATTTTTACTTGGAGTTATTGCCCCCCCCCCCTATTTTGACTCGCTTCAGTGGTGTAGAGAAAGCGTTCGTTTACTTGTTTATGTTATATTCCGTGCAAAACAGTGATTGTAATAAGAACCATGGATTTAGGCATGATGTGTGGAGGCATAGATGGAGGTTCCAACAAGTCACCGTGAATGAATGGAACAGTGTATCTTCCGGGAAAAAAATCGTTCCCCTATAAAATAAAGAACTACATTGTACAGACATTTATTTTGATCTAGCGCGATCACTCCGACTGTTTGTAGAGAACGCCAGTCAGTCCTATTTATAGAGACCACACTGCCTAATCCGTACTCTGTAGAGAGAACTTTGCTAGGAAATTAAACTTGTCAAGACTATACTTATGAATGGTTCTGTGGGATAGTTTTTAGAGACAGGTATATCAGTAACCATGGTAACATTACCAACAACATGGTGATCGAAAAAAAAAAAAAAAAAAAAAACAGAGAGAAAATGATCAACCACGGTCGGGGTGCGGGCCGGGAGGAGCGCGGGGGCAGCTCAGACCAAAAACTAAGAGGGAGCGAAAGTGACTTCAAAACAGTGACTTCAAAAAAGACCAATTGTATATTGTCTCTTGTCCCGATAACTAAATCATGTAAATGGTTACGAAGTGTGACTAACATAATATTCATTGTCATGGGAAATTTGATCTAAACAATGTCAGGCAAGCTAAAATATTTGACATAGCGGCTGCTATGAAGTCAATCATCCAGCTCTTACTCACTTTCAAAAGCGCAAACCCGTGATAAAAGAACAACCGTCACTATAATGACTATGGTATAACAACAAGTTTGATGACATCTCTTCGGTAATACTTTTGAGGAACATGTAAAAAATGATTCGCCGATTCTGTATTCTTTTTTGTTTCTTCTTCAAATGGATAGTCACGCATTTTATTATTTCTGGTAAACACCGTCAAGCATAGTGGCCGTCGGTTTGTAGCAACCTTTTGTTTATACTATAGGTCTACATACATAACGTTGTAATTTAGAGTCCTGAATCGGGCTTTTGATAATGAGCTGGAGCTGGGAAAGCTTCGTTGTAACTGTCAGCCTGTCAGGGCACAAACTTTCGGCTTGCCTGACATGAGAACTAGATACCCATGACAACGAATAGCTGTGACATCACTCTTCGGTACTCTGCAGTCTACTACGCAGCTCCATTATTAATGCGAAACACATTCACATCTTATGCCGATATGAATAGCATTATGTTTCTGTAACATTATATGAAAATGGATGATGAATTAAGTGAAAGTGTGTGTCAGAAGTGATTTTTATTGGAATTGATCTTCTTTTGATCTGTTCATTAAACTGAGAATGTATGATTATTGATGGGAACGTAATTTGTAACGTATTATATGTGTTTGTATGCGTGCTTATGTGTGATTGCCTGCGTGTATGTGTTTGCATGTTTGTATGTTTGTATAAGCATGCTTACCACTACGTGTGTAAGAGTGTATGTATGTTGTATGAATGCGTGTGTCCGTTTTTTCCGTTTGGAGTAGCCTATATAACACCTCAACATCAATAATGCAACTAGATTATAAATTCTGTTTTAATACAAACGTTTTAATACAACACCACTGCATTATTCAAACTATATATTTTTATGTAATAATAAAGAGTGCAAAATACTCAGACGAGGTTAAACAATTATTGTGACACATACTATTCATAATGTACATTGTCGAAAATTATAAAACCTAGTTTATCTTTCAAATTTTATAAAACAAACAAATCAGTAAAATATACGTAGCCGCATTCGATTCAACCATTGACGAAAGTTCTTTTTTTATGAAAGTAGAAAATTGTATTCTCTTCAGTTCAATGATGCTTATTTTGATTATAATATTTCACATGGGTCCGTCACGCGGATTTACGAAAACTATCAAAGACCTACGGAAACCTCCCTTTTCCTCCGTCAAAATGGTCTTCAACCCTCACTACACGAATACTAATAGGGATATTCATTTGCTCAAATTGTACCGCTGCAGCCCCCGGGGGGGGGGGGGGGGGGGCACTCATGTATAATCTATATTATAATTTGAGTAAGGAAATCCTTTGACGTAGAAAAACTTTTAGGGTTTTGCACGCCTCGGGCTGAAAAAAATCCACGTGTCATTCGTTCTGACCTGCAGATCATTCTAAAGGTTTCGATTTTTTAAATAAGTTGTTTGAAATCTCGAAATGAAATATAAAAACTCAAATAGTTCTGAAAGAGGATGGCCATGGCAACGGATATTGCGATGCAAAACATACTAGCGCTATGCCATATATTCCGGCCGCGATATGCATGCACAGTATAATTACGCGTAACCCTAGACCTGCGCGCGTACGTGCAATTGCAACAATACATGCATCAATAACAAGCGATGGCCTCTCGTATGATTCACCAGAAGTCATGTCCAAATTGCAATTTGTTGCTTATTATTTGCTGCAGAGAGGGGGGTTCAAGCTATCATTCTGCATGTTTGGTCTACTCCTATAGCTGCGCTCATCTGGACTCTGGTAAGTACCTTATTCAAAATTAATTGTACAATTGTCAATATAATTATATATGAATATGAGTATGACATTGTCATTGACAGTGTCATTGACAGTGTCAGACTCAGACGTGTTTAAAGACTTGGAGACATTATTTATTGGCTAGCCTCCCTATCCTAGCCCAATTACAATTATATGAGCCATTACCATTGTGCTAACACTAACAGTGGTCAGAGTCCAAACTGGGCATTTGGAAAAAATTGTGTGGTATAATTCTATAAATAATTTATAAATAATGAAGACGTCACGTAATTGACCTTTGACCTTCATCTTGCTGTCTAGCTACACTACAGACCTCTACACATTTTGTTGTAAGTTGTCATAGACTAATCATAAATAAAAACGCTATTATAATTTGTTTTGGTCCTATTTACACTGTAGTGTTAGCAAAATGGAAATATGGCTCATATAATTATAATGGTGCTAGGATAGGGAGGCTAGCCAATAAAATAATGTCTCCAAGTCTTTTAAACCCATCTGACACTGTCAATGACAATGTCATACTCCTATTATAAATTCTATTTACAATTGTACAATTCATTTTGAATAAGGTACTTACCAGGGGCGTCGATCACGGGGGGATGGGGGGGGGGGGGGGGGATATATCCCCCAATATTTCAGGTGGGGGATGCCCTGTATTATCACCCCCCCCCCCCCCCCCCCCCCAATATTTGGGGTTCAAAATATATGATAACAATAGAATTACGAAGGATTGCCCCCTTTTTGATAATGCAAACGACCCAAATCCAAAATTTTCCCGGGCTGCGCCCCTAAAACCCCCTATTAAAGGGATCTAGTAACTTTGTTGAGATGTGCAAAAACTGATGAATGGTTGATGCAATGTTTACTGTTTGTTATCTCATATGTGCTCAGGGTATTGTGTGAAAATTTCAGGTCAAATGGACATGTATGGCAAGTAATGAGCGAAAATGCAAGTGATATTGGGTGCTATTCACCCAAACTCACTGCATTCACTTTGTACAGGATGAAAATCTCAGCCGGAGATTTTCTTATCTAAATACTTCAAACATACATATCTTTGCAAATAGAATGGAAATTTGAAAAACCGAAAGCTGTCCCATGATTTTATTGTTAATACGAATACAACAAGGTATAAAGGAACCGCTAGAATTAACAATTTTATTTTGAGGATTTGGGACAATGTTACTAAGTCCTTTAAGGTTATTTGACCCAGTCCCAGCCTGTACTCATTAATAGTTTTATTCAGGACTTAATCTCTCTTGGCAAACTTTCAGGCAATCCTGGCCCACTGTGCGTCTGCGCTTCGCTCACTAAAATTGAGCTAACTATTCAATAGGTAATTGTATTTCCTGGATATTACAAATCCCAAAGCTTCCGGGGGCTTCGCCCCCTAGTCCCCCATAAAGCTTTCCAATATGGGTATCCCTTGACTTTATATTCTATTCAGGGTTCCATCATGATGATTGCAATCGACAGTATTTATCTATCATACTAAAATTCATCCATACTTGGGACAGTGCCCTCATCATAGCAGGAGCTTGGCAATGTACACTCAATAATCTATCCAATCTCTAAACCGCTAACTCAAAGCCAATTAACTAAAGAATAGTTAAAGGGATAGTTGAGTATTGGTCAAACTTAACTTTAGTAACCAAAACCTGCACGATTACGATACAAACTAATAGTTATAACTTCACCATGCTCGAAAAGTATACACAATTACAAACGACAATTGTAAAACCCCTGTTATCATTCAAAAAGAGCCGTTACAACTCGAAGTGTCAAATTAACTCGGCGCGAAGCACTAGCGTTGTAGGTCCTAATACGGGACTGTATAGTGCAGTGTGCGGTAATACGGGACTGTAGTGCAGTCACTGTGTGCGGTAATACTATACAGTAGTACGTGTATATTATGTATCGCAACCATAGAAGTATGACTCCAACACTGCCGTTGACGCAACTCGCAAGCCCCATTCGCATTCGTTCGCCTTTCGTTCACAGTCGCGCTAACACACGGAGAGACTGGTCTATGAGGCGCATAATTATCACTGATTTTTGCGGAATGGAAGGAAAAATCATAATCTTAATCCACCCGGTAGTTGGATCACATATTGGAGAGTAAATTGCTGGTAAGTACCGTATCATATGTATAGTTTTAAGCACAATTAGCGTGCACACAAATATTTGGTTTCAGTCTTTTATAGGAGAACATAGAACGCTAGTGCCTCGCACTAGCGGTTCTAAAAAGTGATACCCGGGCGTCAACCACTTTTATATGATATTTTGAAAGCAAATTCACAACAATTAGAGCATTTGAATGGAAATTATTATTATTTCCCATGTTTTTTTCGATGATCTTTCATATGGAATTGAAATCAACCAAATCCGTTACAATCGATGTTGGGGGGGGCACTTTGAATTACCAAAACTCAACTTGGCCTTTAACTCTATATTTACATATAGACAACATATTTATATCTGGATATTACAAATCACAAAGCTTCCGGGGCTCCGCCCCCTGGACCCCAATAAGCTTCCCAATATGGATATCCCATGACTGATGCTATTCAGGGTTCCATCAAAATGCTTGCAAATATGTATCTATTAGGATAATTAAGTTCATATTGGACATAGCCCAGCTCATAACATAATGCCTTGCAATGTACACTTAACAATCTTCCAATTTCTAAACAGCTGAATTCAAAAGCTTTGGGGCCCCCCTAACCCTCCCCCGGCCCCCCGCCCCCCAGCCATAAAAACCCGGGGACGCTGCTGGGTTGTCGCTTCGCTCCCTCGTCAGAGATGATCAAAATGACGAATCATCCCCCCCCCCCCCCCAATGGCGAGAAGAATCGACCGCCCTTGATACTACCACAGTCAGATGAGCGCAGCTATAAACACATGTGCCATTCAAAAATAAAAATGGATGGAATATCAAACAACATTGTTTCATAAACCATAATCAATGCATTCAGCATGTGCTGTTTCACAACAATGTACAGGCACGCACAATGTCTTGTGACTTTTGAATTGGGCCATTTTGTCTTTAATCTGTGTTCATTCAGCAATACATTGATGAATATCTCTGATTTTCACACAAAATGTACATACCAATATTGTTGGTAAGATGACATCGTAAATTATGAGCAGTTCTTTAGGGGGTAGTTATTTTTTGTATATTGTTTACAATTGTGTGAATGTAGTGTTACCACCTTCAATCAGATTGGCTCATTCAAATAATTTTTCTTTTAGGCAGATTTGAATAAAAAAAAACACCAAAATGCAAAACAAATACATGATATATTTTCAACTATTTTACTCCTTTTTGTTTGGGGAGAGGTGGGGGGGGGGGGTAAATGCGCTACTTTTAGTATAGACTGACAAACAACCTCTTCAAAATACACTTTAACATCAAACTCTTACACATTTATTATTGTACATGTATTGTGTGCACACGTGCTATAATTCTGTTTAGGATCACATTCACCAACTTCTTTTGTTTTGTTTTTTCCAATCCACCATTGTGTCAACTCTACGTCCTTTCAACACCTTATATCGCTCACATAAAGCGAAAGGGCCGCCGAAGGCGGCCCTTTCGCGAGTGTATATAAGACGGGTATGTGCCGCTTAAAAGAACCCCGTTTCACACCCAATTACGGTCTCTAAGATTACACGATTTTAAAAAATTGCCGCTCCATAGACCCCCGGAATGACTTGGTAGGTATAGTTGAGTAGCGCCAGAACCATTATTCTTTTTCTATATATTCAGCTCCTTGGACCACTGAGCCTTTTTGAGCGGTTTCGTAGGTCTTTGATAGCTCCAAGTCTATGTATTTTAACTTTGTAGTCTGCTCATTATGCCTACAGTCACATTTGCGGCCGTACGCCCCCGAAATCGAGAGAAACGTGCGGCGGCCGCAGAAAATCCTGCGGTGGCCGCAGGGTCCCCCGTACGGCGTAACCGATATTTTACAGCCGTAGAATTATAACTAAAAGTTATAACTCTTTTTCATTTCTACGGTCGCCGAACCAATTATACACGCCGTAGCCATGGCTACCACTCCTATACTCTATAGGGGTGTAGCTGTAGCGTCAGTCTGGCCGCACGGTTGCCGTATGGCCCCTGCCTGCGGCCGCCTTACGGTCGCCTTGCGTCTGCCTTGATATTTGTTCAAATAACCTACGGCAACCGCAGGGACGCCCTAAGGCGACCGTGCGTCATCACTGTAAAGGCCGTACGGCAGCCGCAGATTTTCTGTCTCCACAAATTAAGATACGCCGTGCGGCGGCCGTGGCAAATGTGACTGCTAATGCATGTGACCGTAGAAATTCTACGGCGGCCCAATTTTGTAATTGGCCGTAGAAATTTTAGACCGTACGGCCGCCGTGTCAAAATACGGACTGAGCCATTAGACCCCTTAACTCCCGTTTCAGAGGTTTTTGTAGCTCCATAAGACCCTATATTGTTTGCTTGTAGACAGCTCTACGGACCCCCATTTCAGAGTTCCGTGCGGCACAACCCCGTCAAAAATAATTCGAGTGCCCCCCCCCCCCCCCCCCCCCCCCCGGCTGCAGCCCCCTTGCAGGCCCAGCCTCAAACGCAAGATGATAAGCGTTTAGGAAGAGTCCGTCGCGATTTGTCTTCGATGTGATTATTTATTTTGGTGATCACCGACAGTCGCTTGTAAAAAGTCGCTCCAATTGGACGGACCTTTATACCTCAGTCACATTTGCCACCGGCGGCCGTACGGTCTCAAATATCTACGGCCAATAACAACTATAGGACGCCGTAGCATTTCTACGGTCACATACTTAGCAGTCACAATATGTTAGGGAAGCCGCACGGCGTGTTTTGAATTTGTGGAGACAGAAAATCTGCGGCTGCCGTAGGTACGGCCTTTGAAGTGATGACGCACGGTCGCCTTATAGGGCGTCCCTGCGGTGGCCGTTTACTAGTTTTTGACAAATACCAAGACCGACGCAGGCGCCCGCAAGGCAGCCGCAGGAAAAGACCAGCCGAGTCCCTGATGAGGAGCAGCCATCCACGGAGGAGGCAGAGACACAGGACCATGAGCCTGATGCACTGGAGGATGAGGATGAGTCTCCAGCTCTCCAGCGTATCCACGGCAAACGCAAGGCCACCGTACGCCCGACGTACGGTCGACGTTGGAACTGCGATTCCACGGCGACCCCTGCGGCTGTAAAATATACGGATACGCCGTACGGTGACCCCTGAGGCCACCGCAGATTTTCTGCGGGCCGCCGCACGTATCCCGTAGATCAAATGTGACTGTATTTCGGGGGCGTACGGCCGCCGTATGCTAGCCGTATAGAGGCAAATGTGACTGGGGTTGTATATTCCCACGATACCGTCAATATGCACTCCAATACCGTACCATAGCTAATGGGTCAATAAGAGTTTACATCGCCGTGAAAGTCAGTTTGTCGAGGAAATGCCGCGCCCAGGCGTAGCACCGTCGCCGTTACGGTTATTCGCAGACGACCTAGGGTTGGTTTTCTTCTGCTCGATGTAGTCAAGTTCCCGCCACATTTGGCAGAGGGACAGAGGGCACCCGCAGCAGCAAGATACTCCATAATCAGTACAGATGTCTCCCTGCAGCAAATAAATAAAATAAAGGTATATTGAGAGAAAATAAACTTTTTTATTGTATTAATTTCATATTTCATATTTCATATTTATAGTTACTAAAGCTCAAGGACATGATTATCCTTACCTATATACTATTCATGTAAATTATGTATTATTTATGTATTTATTCAATCAATTAATCAATCAATCAATCAATCAATCAATCAATCAATCAATTCATCAATCCATCAATCCTCAATCAATCATCAATCAATCGATCAATCATCCCGCCAATCGATCCCAATACTATCAACCGACCGACCAACCAACCGACCGACGACCGACCGACCGACCGACCGACCAACAAACCAACCAACCAACCCTTACCTGGATGTGATGCAGACAAACCGACCGTCCGACCGACCAACCAACAACCAAAACCAACAAACCGACAAACCGACAAACCGACCAACCAAACGACCAAACGACCAACCGACCAAACGACCAACCGACCAACCATGGGCGTCGATACTTACGTAATACCCATTCATCAGGGGGATGGATGAATGGATCATCCCCCCCCCCCCCTGATCAATGGGTATCAATGACAGATCGACGCCCGTGCGACCAACCGACCAACCGACCAACCAACCAAACAACCAACCATTACCTGTATGTGATGTTGAGTGCGGAGCTTGACACGGAAGGCAGCACATCCGAATGGAAGACACCATGCCATCGGATGTTCGCCCAATCTCTCGGCTAGGCGGATGAGCAGACATGGTGAGCAGGCCAAGCCCGTGATACCTGAAACACAATGAGAAAAAAATAACCGATTTAAAAAACATTTCCTATTATTTCCGTATGACATATGAGCAGACAGGATTCACGAAATGTTGAAGATTATTGATCAATAAATCTCGGAGATGGAAGATTAGAAATAATATAATAGAGATGTATTAGGTTGTATGACATGTACGACAAACATTACAAACAAAACAACAGTTAATAAAATTTAAAAAACAATAACCATGCACAATGAAAACGGAAATCGTTTGGTAAATAATAATTATGCTTATGGAAATTGACAGATCTTCTAAAGTTTATAATGTCTATACCATCTAATCATATGCAAAGTGCTAATAAGGTGGAGATTATAAGAGGACAACCGTCTCCCTGTAGATTACCGTAGTCTTACCTCTGACAACTTTGGGCCCTCTTCCCAATGTCTCGAGAATTACACGAAAACAATAACAGGTAATATAGTCGTTGCTGTTTTTGTGTAATTTCTCGACAAATTGTTTATAATAACAAATTGGGAAGAGGAATGTTCCGGAATGTTCCAACCTTTTTACTGCTTGTAGCTTTTGTGTGGTGTAATACCAGATTTTGATACGATTTTTAACAACATTATTTAACGTAGATACTTTCTCTAAATGATGCATGTAATCATATTAATTATCATTCTAGTCCAAGACAGAAGTATAGGTCATTTAATTAATATTATTTATTACATTATAATCAATTTCTACATATTCTGGATCGTCACAGCACGCGAGGAGATCGCTGGACCACTGTCTCTGTATATGAAGAAAAGAAAAAGGGATGAAACTTTGAACTTTAACTATAGGTTTTCCCGCTCAATTTTGCACTTTTTTAAATCGAATTCATTTAGGGTCATTCGAATTCGCGCGTTGCCGCGTAATCGTTGGTATCGGTCTTCCAAATTCCGAATAAGTGCATGGGCGAATTCATGCATACGCACACGCTTCGTGAATAGACACAGAAGTTCATTTATTGGCATTCGAATTCGCGGATGTGCAGCCAACTGTCAACGGCCTTTCGCGAATTCGAATGACCATTGATGAAAAGGTATGCACTTTGGTGCAAATTCCACTTGCTCCTACGTGATTTTGAACGACTATTTACGATTCGAATGCTGCTTTGGTACGGCGATCGCAAATCGCGCGAATTCGTTTGCTCCTATTATCAATTCGATTGACACAATCGCGAAATTGAGCGGGAAAACCTATATTATCTATTCAATCAACAAGAGAAAATACTGCGAGCAAACAATGTTATTTGGGGTAGTTTAACGTCATATCAGGATTACAGCACGATTACAATCTTTAGCTGCATTTTAAAAGTTCAATTTATTTAGTGTGGAAGTATACAGCAAGTTTATTAATATCAACAAATAGGATATGTGTCGCATGTAATACACTAGAGGCATTATACTGTAATCCTCCTGCTATACTTCTATAATAGGATACTTATGATAATGATAGCAACGATGACAGCATCAGCAACAACATACATTATAATATAATAATATTGCTAAATAAACTTACATTATAATCACAATTTTCATCATCAAGGCAATAATTATACCAATAAGAACATCACACAAAATCTATAGACTTACAATTTCTGGTTCCCTGTTTCTATGGATACCGCGCCTGGACCCAATCCTGCTCCCGTGACTCCCGTGTCGTCCTCGACCCGCCCCTAATCGACGACCACCAGCGAACGGTGCCACGTCACTCGGGGAGACTTGATCTTCGATGAGCATTGCCTGATCGCTCGTCGTGTATGAGACGCCGATGTTGGGGTTGATGTGGGAATTGGGGTAGGAATTGGGGTACGGCTGGTTCGTCACTGCCGACGGACCGACAGTTTCAAACTGTTGATTCGACCCTGCAAAAGTAAAGGAAATTATATACGAAGTTACGAACTAATCATTATAACATGTTCAAAATCAATTCGTAGAGAGCTAGAAAGTAAAACATCAGAGTTGTCTTCGTTGAACTTTGTAATTGCCGACGTACCGACAATATTTCAAATGGAATCGACCCTAAGAAAAATCCAGCAATTGTACGATTATTTAAATAATTTGAATGGACAGAATGTCACACATTTTCAAATGATATAAAAACTATGTTGAAAACATGGAATCATATGACAGTACCATTTTCAAATGTACAATAATGGTGTGTTTCTGACCAGTCCACTGTGCTTTGTACTCGTTGGTTCGAATCCCATCCTTGTCGAATAATTACATGTTTGCATTTTAGGAGTTTTTCTTTCATTATTTCGATACAAGGAAAGAGCTTCGAGATATACATGTACATCATAATTTTAGAAAGTGAAATTTGCAACATAAACAGGGTTATCTATAGTTTATCAATATGTCTGTAATTGCGACATCTTAATTACTATTATCATTGCCATGGTTATCAACAATTTACATAACAAAGTATTGGAACTGAGAATAATAATTATTCTTCGTTCCAATATTTGTTATGTAATGTACATTTTTTTCAAGGGACCGGATATAATAGGAGTGGGGATAGGAGACGTCAGAAAGTGCTCATTAATTTATTCATTAACGTGACGAGGTGGCCGAGTGGTTAAGGCGATGGACTGCTAATCCATTGTGCTCTGCACGCGTGGGTTCGAATCCCATCCTCGTCGATATTTTTGTTTTCACAATGAGTCATGAGTCTGTCTTCTGACGCAAACCTACGATTTGTTTACAAGTAGATTGTATTTCCCCGTCCGTGAATACAATACTCTATCTCAGTCATTTATCGTCGTATTTTTACATTATGCATACTTCACAAAAAGACGCCAAGGCCTCTTTAATCTAGTTCTTCGTTTCCTCTTATTGTTCTCAAATTATCTTCCACGTTTATAATTATGTTACATCTATATGTGACACGACGAGGTTTTTACTCCTAGAAATATTGCGCCTTATCATTACATAACGTCATAGCAAGAGGTAAATGTCAATGTACCTAATGTTAAATTAGCCTGTAGCGCTCTATAAAGTAGAGCAGCATGGGCCTGTAGGCTCCCCTGGGGGTTGAGATAGTGCGCAAGATAATTTGTATAGGTTTGAACTGTACCGTATGTTAAATTAGCCTGCAGCGCTATATAGTAGAGCAGTTATGCCTGTATGCTCCCCTGGGAGTTGAGATGGTGCGTAAGATAATTTTGTAGGTTTGAACATTACTGTACCTGATGACCAAGGAAATTAATGCAACTAATGGCGCTCTATATACATGATGTACGTTATTACCTGGTTGTGCCCCTGGCCCCCATGTCTTTGTCTTTCTTTTATTATCATTTGACTCATTCTTGCCGGATGTGAGACATGGAGTTCGCTATTGGGTTAAGACGAGAGCAAATGATGTTTAGAAGTGCAAGGGCAGTTTTCCCATGCCTGTTGTTGTGTGTTGTTCCGAACAATGAACAATGAATCAATTTTGTCATTGATTTTATACTAAAGATGATTTTAATATTGGTTAAATATAATGGCGAAATGGCGTTATACGAATGTTGATGATACATATTTAATTGAAATAAGTCCGAAAGTAAAGGCTATACATCACTGGCAAAGATTTGCAAAAATACATTTTGTTTATTTGGTTGGGAGGGGGGGGGGGAGGGGGGGGGGGGGTACAAATATTACAATCCTGACCAAAGAAACCGATTGTATATAATCTACGCCTGGTCTAGTTCTCCGAGAATTGGCGTATACATGTATTAACAAATTAGCTCCCAGCTATACTGTCTTTGAACTAAAATTAATTTAGATCACTTATTCACATTTCATATTACGAACAATAATGTACTGTAGAAGGAGAAACAGGTAGTAGGCAGTGTGATATAATATGTTCCACTGAGTCCTTACATACCCTTTCCTATGTTGACCATAGTTATTTAGTCTGCGTCAATGTTTAAATCTATGTTATTTTTATGTTTCTACTCTTTCTCTTTCCCCCCCCCCCCCCCCACTTTTTTGGGGGGGGTGGGGGGGGGGGGTGGGGGGGGGGGGGGGTAAGTTTCCCTAAAGGGGAAAGCATATTATACTACGAAAAAAAACATTTCATTTGTTCATTTATTAAGGCCATTGCCCTTCGCACCCCTTTCGATTGGAAGCTATTTTTACCCAATGACAGCTAATGAGTTTCTATATTATACCGGCATGTATATTTAGTTATTTATGTGGGCAGTGGGCACATAACACACCTTGGTATCTAATACGATCTTCAATTACTTCCCTGATAGAAAAAAACACATGCACATCCTTTTCGCTGGATACGTCACGGGCCGGAGGACCCCTTGTGACATGGAAAATGGTCGTGTATCATGAGGGAAAATGTTGAATCATGATTTTGCTATGAAATGTTTTCAAGGCAAATAGTGAAGGAGTGAAGGAGAGTTGTTCAGTAAGTTTTATTGGGTCCTATTCTGTATTATAAGAAACGAGTTTTACTATGCCAAGACGAACAACGTTTGATTAAAAATCATAAGAAAAGTTATATTAGACATCTGAGAATATACAAAAGTTAAACAGTAATCAACTTTTGTTTTCTTCAAATGTCTTTTTATTTATGTATATCTGTCCGACAGTTGAATACGTATATATCTTTATTAATAAATAAAATCTGGCTAGAGATGTATACTGTGAAAGACTTTTCAAGATATAATTGTGTTACAGTAACTGTTAATTCACATATTAAGCCGATACAAATAGATGAATGATAATGATGAAATATTGCAAGATTTAAACGAGTTGTATATTTGATTGTTATACATATTGACTATCAATAACTCATTATTTTTAAAGCAATTAACATGAACGTAAATGTAAGAAAAACTACTGTACATCCCATATGTTGGGAATGAAGCAAAAGAGAACTTACCGTGATACATTATGGCTGCTTTGTAGAACAAAGATGGTAATCCCAATATGCAAACTAGTCCAGGTAGGAATGGCTTAGTGGTCCATGCAGACGAGACTAACAGGTAGATCACCATAAATCACGCTAAGAATCAAAGCAACACGAATCAAGGTAATTTAACACGCCCGTGCGATAGAAGCGTTCCTACAATCTTAATTCAAATCCTAATTTGGAGAACGCATAAATAAAAAGGGAAAGATATTATGAGACGCGAGTCCTTCAATGATGTAAAATAAATATGTTCCCACAGAACATCATAGATTTGCCTGTGTATCAAGTGTTTACAAGTCTTTCCATGGTCGGGTTTGTTATGTCGAGTTTTAGGGAAGCCGCCGTTTAACTAATTCACTAATTCCCTTTCCGCCCTTCCTCCCCCTTAGCTTGCCGCTTCTCTTAAAACTACTGCAAACGTCCTGTTTTTCATTAACGTCAAGTTGTGTCTACCGTGCCCTCACTAATTGGCGTGTGACGTCATCAGTACCCTACCTAGCTTTGGACAAAGATGGATCAATGTGATTTAATTTTTGCCCCCCCCCCCCCTCCTCCCTTCCCCACTGACCCCCTTTCTGTGGGATAAAATGATTATAATGCTTGTATGGCATATTGTATATTTATGTTTATGGGATATCTTAATTTGCTTATTTTCTTGTATTTGTTTCATAGAACCAAAATGTGTATTATATATATATTATTATAAATGTTTCAATATTTGTATTGTTAGAGGCTGCCCTCTGAAACATTGTCCCATCTTGCCACCCCCCCCCCCCCCCCCATTACTACTGTCTCATATTTGTCTAGTAAAATCAAAATATTGATATCATTTTGTTATTTTATCATAAATGTATTTATTCATATTTGTATTGTTGGCATAGGCTGCCCCCTCTTTGCCCTACCCCTGTCTGCATTGACCTGGCTACGCCATTTTAAAAACTTCAAGTTCCAACACTCACTAATGGGCGTGTGACGTCACTATGATGAATATCCTAAATAGTGAGTCTATGTTTGGCCCATGATGAGTTACTGGTAATATGAAGTGACATGTTGCACAAATCAGTGGGGATTCAGTCAGCTTAATTGAAAGTTCACAAATGAATTTAGTTGAATATTACACCAGAGATATATCAGAGATCCACAAGCAAAACATGCCAAAATATATCCAAGATCAAATTCATATTCTAAAATGATCTAAATGTGTAATATATATAAATATGCTTGACATGTTGAACAAATCAGATCAGAAAGGGGCAGGCCACACAAAAAAAAAATTAAGTCAATAAAAAGTTACCGCAGAGATATTTATATCGAAGATCAAATCTTTTAATAAACAATCATGTATGAATAAATGCTCAATTTAGACTCTGACTTTTATATATTTCATTATTTTGTACCCTTGATTGAACTGTTTTGGGTTTAAACAAATCTACGGGGCAGACATGCTCCCTAGTGATTCCCAGTAGCTATGCCATTGCATTTGCATCTTTTTATTCCCAGATGTATTATGTAATTTTTCTGTAGACTATGAATATCCCGTATATTTTATCTGCATGACATATAAAAGCTAAAAATAACCAAGACTGTTGCGACTTTTGAGTCATAAAACATTGCAAGCCATTTATAGACTTCACAGACACCCCCTCACATTATATTAACTGAACATACGATACTAGGTTGCTAAATGCACAATACACATCAAATCAATCATGTACAAACACATAAGCAATGATTTTGATTTAGTTTATTTATGATTCAATATACATGTACATACAATCCATGTATATATTTAATAATAGCTCATTAATGCAACATAACTGAAATACGATACAAGGAATCTAAAATAAATCTTGACTCACTTCTCAGGATGAAGAATTCAACATAACAGAGAAACGACCTTATATATATTTGCTTTTTAGTTCTTTATTATTTGCCGAATACAAAGAATAAATCAATACTCAACTGAATTTAATGAAAAGTGTTGTAACTCTCAAAATACCTCCAAATAATCAAATGCAACTTTGCATTTAAACACAAATCAATTGCAGGAAAGGTATGTTTGAAATCAAAAGCAGCTTTGCATTCTTGAGCAAGAAAAAAAATGTGTGCATGTAATTGATTGGCAACATGCGATAACAAGCAACTCTCGTTATGCAAAAGATGAGTTGCATCTAATCGCAAACTTGCAAAGATGTATGCAATATGCCAAGGGAGAGTATACATGATTTAATCGAGTTGTAGAATAGACATGGTACTCTGATTCTTTGATTTTAAGGGTTCTCTTTTATTTTTTTTTACTGAATTTTGGCATCTACATTTATATCAATGTGTAACAAGTACATATGGTACTAACAAACAAACAAACAAATGAAAACAATGTGAATCAATTTGTTACTCTACAGAGAGAGAGAAAGAGAGAGAGAGAGGGGGAGAGAGTGAAAGAGTTTGAAAGGGTACACATTTACAGTACATGTTTAACTATAAAGAATTGTCCAATAACTCACACAGTTACGAATGAAGTGAATTAGGCAGACCATGTCTCTAAAAATTGACAACTTTCCACTACAAAGTTGTAATAGACTTAAGACATTCATTTATCACTGCTGGTAAATAGTTCAAAATATTCTTTTCTTCACTTTCTCCATAAAGTTGCTTCACCAACCCAACACAAAAATAATGGAAAACATATATATGAGAAAACCTTCTCATTAACATATGCGATTGACACAGATATTAAACTATTATTTACACAATTTGTTTTAAAGAAATATTCTTTACGCTTGTAAATATATATAGTCTATAATCTACTCCTCAATCCTACATTGCACACTTCTATTCTTCAAATTGAACAGAAACATGTTTTTATACATAAAATTTGATCATTTAAGTTTAAATAATACAACAAAAATCCATCACCATTTCTATGCTATAATGTGTGTCCAGTATCAAATTACTGCACACCTAATTTACCTAGCAATTGTTAAATGCTGTTCCAGCATCCACGATTTAAAGATACGGTCAAATCTGTCTTATTGGCCACCTGTCTACATTATAGCAGCCAACCTGCCTATACTGATCCCCTACAAAGAAAAACTGTGTTAAGAAACCTGTCTATAGATGTCACCTGTCCACAGTGGCCACTTTTCTTGTTTCCCTAAGGTAGTCACTATACACAGGTTTTACTGTACTTGGTAACTTTCATGTGCATTATAAACATCAGTTAAATTGGCAAATTATATACCAGTTGAATTTACTAGATGCTTGCAAACTAGTGTGTGAAATGCTCATGACAAATGGATATTTGAAAGCTAAGAACTGAGCAAAAATAAACATGAAGTTAAAGGAACTGCAGAGTCTAGATGGCCTAATTTTCACAATTCGGCTCTCTATAAGTAATTTTTCCCGAAGAAAAAGAATTTAGCAGTCATTTCTCATAAAATCAATCTATTTTGGGGTAATTAGTAAATATCTAATTGCCCTGGGAACGCCCCTTTTAAATTGCCAAAATGTGACGTCATCTAAAGACCGGACTAATGAATTAAATTCTGTAGATGACGCGTCATGACGTAAACAAATGAATTGTCAATCACACGTCGATCACGCCGCCGATTCCGGACGCTAAATGTGGGTGGGGCGTAAACTGGCTGCTAAGTGAGATTTGGCATCAGAAAACTAGTCTTACATCACTATTGTATTTCTTTTCATGGATTTTTCTTCGGCATACCTATGTTTCAAGTCATCAACTATGGAATAAGTGTCAAAGTACGTTGTATTCTGTAGGTCCTTTAATAAAGAAATCATGTTCCTTTGGAGGAGCATTATACACAACGCTTGCATGAAAAGTAATGAATATATTCAAACATGGATAATTTTCACCCAAATCTTGTATTAAAAGGCTTTCAGACATAACAGCGATTTGTATACATACAGTCAAACCTGTGTATAGTGACCACCCA
This sequence comes from Echinarachnius parma, assembly GCA_037951105.1. Lineage (NCBI taxonomy): Eukaryota > Metazoa > Echinodermata > Echinoidea > Clypeasteroida > Echinarachniidae > Echinarachnius > Echinarachnius parma. The sequence goes on along the minus strand of JBAMJV010008825.1, from coordinate 21,781 downwards.
AAGGGAAACAAGAAAATTGGCCACTGTAGACAGGTGACATCTATAGACAGGTTCCATATCACTTTTGGCAAGGGATCACTTTTGGTGACCACTATCGGCAGGTTGGTTGCTAATAGACAGGTGGCCACTACCACAAGTTTGACTGAACATTACAAATAACTACTGATATTTTACCCCTCTCCTCCAACAATGTTATCAGGTACCTAATATATATCTGCGTTTTCAAACTTACTGTTTATATTTACATACATATCCAACTTGTTGCTTTTGTGAAATGCCTATTTGACATTTGCCTCTAAATGTAAAGGCTAAGCGAATGTGAATCATGTTTTAACATCTAAAATTATACTATTAGCAAAACCAGTGAAAACAAAATTTAATCAAACAATAATTGATTCAATGGACAATATGGCCTACTAATTAAACATATTATATTCATATATTTTTCATATTAAGCAACATATTCTAATAGCAGGGAATTGTTCAAATATACATGTATTAATCACAGTACTTAAACAAAACAGAATGAAGATTGAAATTTCAATAATGCCATTATCTACATAACTTTTAGAGATATTAACTGGCAAAAATAAATACAACCTTGAATCCTTTACAGATTGGATAATGAGGTTAGGTAGCAATGATAAATAAGACACTGTCTGATTATAATGTCCCTGGTCTGTTCAATGTGCATGAAGAGGTTTCAAGTGCAAACACCAAATAAAGTTGTTATACACACTATCAGACATTTCATTTTCACAATTTAGAATGTTGGTTTCCAAAATAAGATTAAAAGAAAGAAAAAAAATGAAGATCAGAATATGATTATATATAAAATTATCCCACCACCCATACAAAGGTCTGCAAATGCTACAAAATCTAGCTTTGACTTTACAACCCCGAGAAGCATGAGGCATATTAGTTTTTTCTATATTCATCATAAATAACTGAATCAAAATGAAATGAACATAAACTATTGACAAATTATAAATTAGGTGGGTACTGAATGATCGTGTTGATCTTTAAATCTATTCCACTTCCATTAAGCAAAATGCAAGCTACACAAAATAATATCAATATTCAAGTTATAAGATAAATGACCTTCAAAGAGTTATGACTCCAGACAAGGATTTATTAACCCGTTCAGTTTTGATCCTAGAAACACTTGGGCAGTGTAGTATCGTTATATATTGATAGTTGCACAAATGGCTTTTAATAGTAATTAGTGTACAAGTGGCTTTCTATACTGTTTGGACTCTGCAAATAACGAACGATAACGATACTACAGGCAGGGATCTATGCAGATGACATGTTATACAGAAATCGAATTATCTTCACTGGATAAAAAAAAAAAAAAATCTGGCTGTGATCTATGGGGGATGCAAGTAATACCAAGATAAAATAATCTTGAATGGGTCAAAAAAAGAAAAGAAAATCATAGTGTTGAGAGTGTCCGAGAAGGGTAACCTGGTCCCTACTAGATTTTTGAAATCCCCATTCAATTTTAACCCCTTCAGGACGGGTCCTGAATATACTCGGGCAGGGGTCTCTGGAGAATACATGTTAAAGCAAAATCAATCAGTCCTTAATGGGTTAATACAAGGACCCAACAGGTTACTGTAGGCAATGGGTTAACTTGTTTTTTTTCAAAGATTGCGCATTTCCCATAGAGTTCAGACTTGGTCCACCAGATTCCCACAGGCATTGGGTTAACCTGTTCCCTCTTAGAATAAGTCTTTCCCAAAGAGTTCCCATAGAGTCAGTACACAATCCACCAGATTCCCACAGGCAATGGGTTAACAAGTGAAGAAGATGAGTCTCACTCTCACGAGGGAGATGGGGTGCTACTGAGGCGCTCTAACCGCCTCCTCCTGACCTCGTGTCGCTCCTCCTCCTCTGGGGTCATCACTGCATCTTCTGCCCCCTGGGCGCGGTCCTGAGATGCCCCCTCGGTTGGGGGAGGGGTGAAGCCCACTGCGCCCTCCAGTCCTGCCAGGTCTGCAAGGGTTGGGATGGAGAGTTAAAACACAAATAATAATTGAGAACAAGAAAAGAAACATTCATGGGAAAACAGACTAGTATTGATAAAATTTGTTTTACAAGTACTGAATTATATTTGTTGTATGAAAGACCCTTAATAAAATGCCTATTCCTATAATATCATATCCATATTGGTGGTTATTAGCGCAGACAGTCTCCTGAAAATATTGGTCTCTAAAACAATTTGACTACACTGCTAACCTGGGCCAAATCTAAAATTGGTCTCCATTTGGAACATTTTTTTTTTTTACCAGCAGTAATAAGGTAGTATAAAAGAGAGAAAAAAACACTTTCTCACCGGGACTTGATTCAGAATTAACAGCTGAAAGTGTTTCTGCACTAGGTGGGGGTGGGGTGGCTGGCTCTGCAGTCTGCACCTTGGCGGTAGGGGTGGTTGACGTCGCAGAGGTCAGGTTGGTAGAGGCTGGGGTCATGGGCACTGTGGGCACTCTGCAAAAAAAAGTAAGATATTAAAACCTTGTCAGATACTAAAATGTCAAACTGTTGGACACTTTGTGAAAATGAGAAAAATCATAAACCTTATTAAATTCATCAGTTGAAGGATAATGCCTTTGTCTTTGACAAATGACATTCCTCTGACATGACTAAATTCAATCGAATAACCTAATTCATATTTCAGATATCTAATAGTCATCAGATTAATTTGTCATTTCATAAGCCCACATGGGACCTCTACCCTTGGAATAAATGAACACATAATCAACGTCTATTTTAAGCCAATACATTGTGAATAGCAGTTTCATGCCAACCAGTCATATATACGATCTTTAGGTAACTAAGCACAAAATAAATATCAATTATACAAAAGCAAAAGAAACAGCAGAACAAATACCAAAATAAGAACAAAATTCCCCTTACCCCAGCCGCTGTATAAGGTTGGTGTACTGCTGCATCTGTATGACTGCAGCATCAAGTAGTAGCTGGATATGACGCAAGCATTCAACCCTGGCCTGAACATGTTGCCTCTCACGCCCCTCCATGGCTTGAAGCTGCCCATCAGACAAACCACTGAAGTCTGTTGGAGGTAAGGGAGGTGGCACACCTAGATCAGGGAGCAGAGAGAGAGAGAAGGTTTAGGGTTCAAACAGTGATAAGATTAGCTGCATATGAAGCAAGAATTCTACCCTGGCCTGAGCATGATGCCTCTCACGCCCCTCCATGGCTTGAAGCTCCCCATCAGACAAACCACTGAAGTCTGTTGGAGGTAGAGGAGGTGGAACACCTAGATCGGGGAGCAAAGAGATAGAGAAGCTTTAGGGTTCAAACAGTGATAATATAAGCTGGATGAGACGCAAGTATTCATGATGCTTCTCACGTCCCTCTATGACATGAAGCTCCCCATCAGACAAACCATTGAAGTCTGCAGGAGGGAGGGAAGGTTAAAGTAACTGAGGTTCATATGGGATAGTCTGTTATTGCAGTTTTAGCTTACAGATTCAATATTAACCCATTCCCTTCGAGATTCTGAAATCCCCATAATCTTTGCACATAGCCCACCCGGTTCCTGTAAGCAACGGGTTAACTATTGTTGTATTATGCTAGTGTAAAATAATTTGCTGTCAGTAAATAACCAGTACGCACAAAACTCTGTAATGAGTAGATACTGAACAAAAGACTTTCAGACTACTTTACACTTTGAAAATAATAGTAATATATGTGAGTCAATCATAACAATATGATGACATTTTAAATGAATTGTCTTTTACAAAAAGATCTTGTGTGAACTCACTGAATGGCATCATGAATGGAGGCATCATCATTGAAGGGAACATCCCGGGGAAGGCTCCTGCAGCAGCGGGTGGCGGGGGGAAACTTGGAAGAGAGGCTCCCGGGAATGAGGGCACACTGGCTGCCGATGCTTGCCCTGATGAACCTGCAAAACAAAAGACATTCAAGTTCAAGTTTGCTTTATTGCACATTTAGGAAAATCATTTTCCTTTATTGTCCATTTAGGAAATTAATTTCAATTATAGTAATGTCTGGATTAATGCCAAAACTCATTGCTTAAAGTTATTCAATAACTTTGTCAAATTCAACCAAAATCACTTGGAGCTTTCACACTTCTCTTGTACCTTGTTGTTTGGCTTATGTACGCTTTTGACCATAGTCTCCGTATCCGAATTCAGATTTTCAATTGTCCATAGTATGCAAATTTGGATACTTCGCACGAATGATCGGGATAAAATCAGACATTGATTTTCAATGTTTTCAGTAGGTAAACATTATTCTTTTTCTATGAAAATCTAACATATCATTCTCAAGAAACTTACAATGAAATTGGTATATGATTGAAGTCTCAAATATTACTTTAGGGAAAAAATATATAGTTAATTGATCACTATAATCTTAAAGGATGCAAGATTAAATGGATGATGTCACTGGCTGCTTTTCTATACAATACAAATAAATCTTCTGAGTGGCACCTTTCAGGATCACTTCAAAATCAACAACAACACAACCTGAAAGACACACTATTCAACTGGCTAATATTACATGTGTCTTTATGATCCCGTCTTCTTTTCTATTGCTTAGTTGCGTATCATTCAGTCATATCCCCAATACTCGGAATACTTAAAATAAAATAAAACCTACCTGGTGCTGCTGCCTGTGTTGTGCCAGTTGCTGCTGATGTGGCAGCAGTGGATGAGGGTGGAGGAGCAGCAGGAGGCTGGCCATAGGGCATCCCTCCAGGCATCTGGGGCATCCCTCCTGGCATCTGGGGCATCCAGTACGGGAACCCAGCTGGGAAAGGTGGCATGGCTGTCAATTAAACAAATACAAATATATTTTTCGTCAGACACACACAAAAAAAGCTTCTTACGACCAATATTAATATAAATATCTGTAATCAACTGTGGAAGAGATCAGTGGATGAGGAGGTTGGCCAAAGGGCATCCCTTCTGGCATCTGAGGCATCCAGTATGGGAACCCAGCTGGGAAGGGTGACATGACTGTCGGTTAAACACAAATAAAACAGGAAATGTTTATAGGATGCCCAAATGAAAACATATTATGGCATGACTGTTGATTGAACAAATATAATGACACGATGGTCAAACATCACTGGTCAATATAATTGCCATCAACATCAGAACAATAAAATATTCCCAAACAATATTGCTATTTTCATTAGAACAGTAATGACTACATATAATTATGTTCATTTTCAAAGAGGACAAGCTAATAAAATACATAAGAACAATACTCTGATCAGGTCTCCATCGTTTGGCTAGTTGTACCTAATTCCAACAGCTACATTATCATGCTCAACAGAAATGAATAACAAATGGCAAATGTCATGCATTCACAAACATTTGAGAGTGAGATAACTTGATCTGGCCTGGGCAGAACCTGTCCATTCTGCTGTTGGTTAGCTTGTGGCGCACACCCGGCATATGCTGTGTGAACCTGCAACTCTACACTAACCTTGGACTAGCTGTTCCTAAAACCATCAACCACATGCTCATGCTCAGCAGATATTGACATTTGAGAGTGCTATACCTTGATCTGGCCTGGGTGGGGCCTGTCCATTCTGCTGCTGGTTGGCTTGTGGCACACCCGCAGCATTTGCTGCCTGCTGAACCTGTATCCTCTGGCTAGCTGCAGCCACCACCGACAGCCGAAGCACGTCCATTCGGCACGTCGGACACGTCTGCTGGCGCTGGAACCAGGAGCGCAGGCAGCTCGAGTGGAAGATGTGGTTGCAGGGCAGCTTCTTGCATGCCCCCGCTCCCCCACCTCCCCCGGGCGCCGCCCCAGCCTCCGGTGCAACCATCTCCTCCCGACAGATGATACACACATTGTCCGTGCTGGCCAGATCCTCCGCTGTAGCATTCGGATAACTGCAATAGAAATTAATATGAGGTTTCGTAAACCAGCTTTAGGGACCACCTGTCTATACTGCCTATAAATAAGATGACCTGTCTATAATAGAGACCACTAATCTTGTCCATGCTGGCGAAATCCTTCAAATCCTTCACTGTAGCATTTGGATAAATGGTATGGGAATTAATATGAGGTACAGTCAAACCAGCTCTAGCAACCACCTCCATGCAAAGATCACCCATCTACCAGTCTACAGAGACCAGTAATCTTTACTCCCTAGAAGACCACCTGCTTATAAAGACCATATTTGTTGTCTCTATTGGGTGGCCTTTATAGACAGGTTTAACTGTATTATGTGGTTTGTGGGGAACATATTGCACACCTTGCCTCCTCCTTAACCCTAATCCCACTGGGGGGGGGGGGCCATTTTGGCCCCCCCCTGTCGTTTTTTTCGACGTGCATCTAGACCGTTTAGAATTTCACGTTCAAACTTCATGACTATTTTCTCTCAATTCTCCCGCATGTTTTGATATATAATTCACCCCGGTCGGACATGTAGAACCGATTTTAGAGGTCGATAATTGCTCGACCGTCACAAAAAAATGTAATTTTTGTACAGGTTTCTATGTAATTCCTATATCCGATGTCATGTAAACTCCAAATCTGTTATACATGTAATTGTTACTTTGAATTATAATTTGGATTATTTCTTTGTTATTAGTTGAATTCATATACTTCAGAGATAAATTCTTCTTAAAAAAACAAAACAAAAACAACAAAAAAACAATGAAATACATAAGAATGAAAACAATGTGGGTAAATCCGGGAATACTAATTTGCATATTTATGCAAATTAGTGATATGTTTTATCACCATAAAAAACATGGATATGATGAATAAAATCATTTGAAAGTATTTTTACAGAAAACCTGAAGAAATCCTGTAATTTCTCTTGATTTTAGATGAAAATCCCAATTTTCCCCCAAATTCGTCAAAAATTTGCATATTCAAAATTTTAATTAATTATAAAAAAAAAAAATAATCGTCCAATTTTTTTTTTTCTTTCAAATTCTTATTCTACTTGACTTGTTGTACGTATGTGCCAATTTTCAAGTCGATCGGTCTATTCGTTGCCGAGATTGGAGGGGGGGGGGGCCAAAACGGCCCCCCCCCCCCCCCAGTGGACTCAAGTGACCAAAATAACCCAGTGGGATTAGGGTTAAGAAACTCTCCCTCTAATTTCTCATTCAAACACACCCTGAAGAATCATCTATTCAAACAACAATTCTAGTCATAGCTTGAACATTTATCTATTTTCATGTTCATCTGTTTAAGTTAACTCCTCTTCCTTCTTTGAAATGCTAAGAGATTTGTCTGCATTAATCACTATTTAAATATGTCATATTGATGTTATCATCATTACTAGTATACTGGACTTGGGAAATTATATCATCATGTCTTGTTCATGATGTACATCATTCAAAACTGGGCTTTAGGGTTTTAGTTAGTGTTATATACATTTGGTGGTTTATGAAAAAATATATCAGAGATATTGTTGCGAAAGGGAATGTGATGGAACCAACAAACTTACAGTGAGTTATTGTTCTGAATAACAAAACCAATAATACATTTTTTGTTTTAACCCATTACCTTTGGAAACCTGGTGGGTCCTGTATTATCTCTATGGGAATTGCAAATTCTAGTAGGCAACAGGTAAATAAACTTACAGTGTGTTCATATTCCTGATGGCTCTCCTTGACATGATCACATCATGGACTGCCTTCTTGAACGACCTGACAAGAAGCAAAAATGAAAAAAGAACTCAAGTCAATATAACACCATTTAAAAGAAAATACATATTCATGTGAAACTTCCAGTCAATATAAACTTTAATTTAGTTTCTAAAACAAATAAACAAGCACAAATAAAAGAGAACATAAGTCACCATAACACCATCATATCAGAGAAAATAGATATGAATGTGAAACTTCCACTCAATATTAACTTTAATTCAGTTTCTAAAACTGGAAATAAAAATAAAATTGAATTTATTGGTAACAAAACTAAGTAAATGGCAGTTTCACAAATAATAAACAAGTTCTCTACACAGCTACAAATTTTCAATTCAGATTTGAGCATCTGGTGTACATTGTAATAAGTCTATAGAAATGACAAAATAAAAAATGTTAATGGGCATTGGGTTATAGTGACCCATTAATTTTGTAAAATGCAACGCATAAGGTAACCAAAGAAGGAAATAGGTTTTGATTTTGCATCGTTCAGAAGAATCTAACAATGAAATTGTTATATGATTGTAATCTCAATTGTCACTTGTTGAAAAATCTTATGGACATTAATTGATCACTTTAACATAATGCATTTGCAAATCAAATGTATGACTTATTCACAAACCTCATGGCAAGATACATGGGTCTGATTGCAAAGAGCGGGAAGGTGTGGATCTTAATCATGATGGCCACAAATGCTGTATACAGGAAGACTTTGATGAAACCTGAAGAAAAAAAAGAAGAACAAAAATGAATTTTTATGATAAGTTTATTCATAAGATGAAAAACAAACTAGTAAATGAGGTATAAATACATAGTACATTGTCTAGTTTATTTAATGGAGATGGAGGAAATAACAGAATGAAGACACAAGACAACCAGTAAGTTTCAAATGGACAAAGTCACTTATTCCATATTTACCCGTTCACTACGAGACTCTGAGATCCATATAGACTTTGTACATAGCCCACCTGGTTCCCGTAAGCAACAGGTTAAAAGCCTCTTTGCTTTAACCCATTAGCTTATGGGAAACTGGGGAATCATGTATTAATGCCACTCACATCATTCAAAAGTGTCCCATCCTTCGCCAACACAGTAAGTTACCTAAACCCAAACCTAAACAACTTTGACCAAATAAGATTCACTGGCTGCAAAATTTGAGCGATATTGCATAGAAGCTGTGCTGCCTCATACGAAAGAAGAACATTCCATGGGATTATCTAGTTGTCAACAGGTTAATAATCATAACTGGTCAAAATAAATAACAGAAAACTAATCTTACCCATGATGAGGTCTGTATAGAGCATGTAGACGGCCTTGTTCTCCCACGGGTTCTCACTCTGTAGGTCAATGGTGTGGAGGATGTACTTGAAGAACACATTCACCAGCATCGTCAGTAGGATGGCATACTAAAAAGAACAAAATTATTTCAGTATTATTTCAAAATACAATTTAATTTAGTCATGAAATGATAAGATATATAACATAATGTCTTTTAGCTGGTAAATGTGGGTTCCCACTATGTAGGTAAATAGTGTGAAGAATGTGCTAGAATGAAATTAACAGCATTGTAGGAAAGATGGCATATTGTTGTGTAGCAAATATCAACTCTTTTTATATAACATTGATCAGTTATATCAGAAAATTGTGGAGCCCGCTGGCCCATGTCCACCACAGATTCACATCAGGTTACCAAATTATTTTAGTAGCAAATATCTTTTTGTGTGTGTTTAGGGGCTCTTTAATTCTGGTTTGGACCACAAACAAATCTGTATTCATCAATAATAGCCAGACTGGGTTATTGAGGGGGGGGGGGGGGGGGGGGGGAATAATGATGAATATTGCATAAACAGTGGTTCAAATTACCTCAAATCCAAAGACCAACTGCACAGAAGCCCCCTTGGTGAGCGTGCTGTGGTAGGCAAAGCTGATGAACACAAAGTCCAGGCAGCCCAGGACAAGGAAAAGCACTGACAAACAAACAGAAGATAATTAGAAACGTTTGTAATTCATGAGAAATGTTACAGTTTGTGCTAATGATTGTGTGCCAAATTTGGTCTATAGATAGCATGCTTTCTCGCCTGCTGACAAAAAAGAAAAAAAAAGAAAAAAATTGTACTTGCAAAAAATAAATCATAATTAAACATTGTACATTATGTTGTATTATCAGAACAATAATCCAAATTCATTTGCTACAAATATACATGATCATGTTTTTTTACTTTAAAGGGAAACAATTTAGGTGACTGTAATTCTATAAAATAATAAATTGTGATAATTGATAATACAAATCAAATTCATCTACATACTGTTTTTGAGACGTGCAAAAGGGAACTAGTATTTAGTTGTACTGCACTGATCATTCCTATACAGAACATATAAATACAAAGTAGCTGGCAACTTACTTATGACACGGATATGGAAAACCCATGATATCACTGGACTTCTTTCCATCTGCAAAGGAAAATTTTAAATGCAAGAAATTAATTTGAGAATTCAAATTACATGAACATTTAATTTAAAAAGTTGATGTGTCAATGCACATGTAGCTTAATTAATCATAAATTGTTTGTCCTGGTTCTTCAAAGAACAACCTCAATAAACTGTCGGTCTTCCATGCAAAGAGCCAGAGAAGGACACGCATCTTCTGGCCAAATACCATTACAAATGAAGAGTTTTATACTTAAAGCCCAATTCCAGTTTTGGGAAAGTAGCCGAAACATCTATATTGATCAATATTGTTGAATTAGTATTTAAATAGGGCTTGTGTGGAAAAATCCGAACCTACGCATCGTTAAATACAGAAATATCGAAAGAAATCCAATACCCGGCCGTGGAATTTATAAATCCACCGCCCGTTCGCACCTGTCCGCGCTGCTAGTGCTGGGCTGGAGATATCGACAAGCTGGGGACAAGCCCTATAGCGAACACCTCGTGTAATGCATGCGGTCATTTGCACGTAGCGTATGCGCGATTCCGCGTTGGCGATATCAATGGTACAGTAGATCAATTTATAATTTTGCAAATATATCAATTAGTAGGCGGTTTCTTGGCCAAATTTTAATAATCCCATATTAGTAAAATTATATTCTTTCACATGGTTGGTAATAAGAGCGTACATTTCATTTTTAGGGGGTGGGGCATTTCCCACTACTGTCATTCACCTTTAATGCAATCATGAAAGTTTGGAAATCATACTAATGAGAAGAAGATGGAAATGGATTGGGCATATACTCAGGAGAGAACCTGATAATATCACTCAACTGGACACCAGAGGGAAGAAGGAATAAGTAACAAGGGCAACTCAAGAAGACCTGTAGCCCATTTCATATAACACTTGCAATTGTTGTAAGTGTCAAATTATTGTAACTATTTGGTCAACAGCCAATCAGCATGGAGCATTACAGCTGTTGCCATGGTAGTTACAATAATTGGACACTTACAATAATTGCAACAGTTTTACGACATGGGCTAAGACACACCGTAGAAGTGGAACTGAAGAGCTTGAACCATTCCTTAGGAACAATACAGATACTGGCCAAAAACCAATTGGAGTGGAGATATTTTGTTGCTGCCCTACTTGCCAAGAGGCATAATGGGAAGTTAGTAAGTAACTACATGTAGTTCTCATACTATTGAAGGACATTTTCTGTTGTTTTTACTCACATAGTCAACCCTGTCTTCTGCCAGCCAGTGGAAGCACTTGAGGAATAGCAGCAGGGTGAACATGGCCACAAACCGTGGGCTGAAATCATCTCTGAACACGGTGAAAGCCAGGCAGGTCTCCGTAACGGCATACCAGGACCGTTCTATCAAATGCTGTTCAAATAAAAGGATGCAAATATTGGGGAGAAATGTCACAAGATTATTGAAAACTAAGGGGTTTCAGGGACGAACACCGAATTAGGGTTTTCTCTAGCTCAGTCGGTAAGAGCACCGGTCTAGCAATCCAGAGGTCTCAGGTTCGAATCCCGTTGGAATCCCATTTTCTTTGCTCTTTTTCAATCAAGATTATTGTAATGGATAAAAGTTAAAGTTGATTTTATGAAAACATTCATGGAGATTTGTCCCTGACTCCCAATCTTAGGAGAAACATGAATTTAACAGTACAACTGAGACCTCGTTGAATAACCACTGACAATGCATGTGTATTAATGATTTTGATTAAACAAAATTTAAAGTTGCCCCAGTAGGGCAAATCAAATTAACACTGTCCAAAACTTGTGCTGCCTAGAGCTAAAAATAGGTAGTCTTGAAAAAATGAAACATACTTGCATTTAAGTTTTTTATATTTGGCTTCCCAATTGGGGCAGTAAAATACAGAAGTAATTACATTTTACTGGCCTGAAGCGATTACTAAGGGTGGATAGAGAAATTATCACTGGGCCAGTTCGATTAGTTTACTGATTTCAAGTCTAAATTCAATTGCATCCATTTTTCTTTTTAAAATACCTCCATCTCTGCAGCTCTCAGCTGACCGAAGAAGACTTTCTTAAAGAGTTTCCCCATCAGCACAACAAAGACAAATGCCTGCAGATATAAAACCTGAAAAACAAACAAAACACTTATAAAAAGACATTGATAAATAAAGTTTTGTGAAAAAAGAGCACTTTAGTAATAACATCACATTCTTTTGTCACAGTGGACAAATACTCGGATAGAGAGTTGGAGCTGGCTGAATAACTCTTTAGCAAATGCCACGTCATACATTTTAGGCTTGCCAACCGTTCTCCTGAACCAAGCAATTAACACTTCAGTACTCATGATTATTAAAATGGGTGATCAAATAAACTGCATAATTTCCTAATTCAGTACAACATGTTAAATGTGGCAAGTTAGAAAAATTTACATTCTCCACCAAGACCTGCCCATGAAATGACTACAAATGCTCTATACAATGGCGAAGAACATCCCTTCTTTCATACCTGGCAACGTTTTTAGAATGCCAAAATAATACAAGTCAAAGACTAAAAAAGTAGACCTACAATTAACCCTGAACACACTGAAATAACAAAACCATTTCAGATTTTCAGTTTTTCTCCTGACTTTGTTATTGTAAACAAAAAAACTCCTTTCACTCTCAGACTCATCAGACATCAGTTATTTGTTTGGCATTCTCTTCGCAAACGTGCCCACGACTTGTCATGCATGACTGAAAGAACTGATGCGCTATACAAATTGCATAGTCTGTAAGACTGTAGAGCATGTGTTCTTTAGTTTTAGTCAAGCATACCAAGTCATGGGCACGTCTGCAAAGAGAATGCCATTTGTGTCGAGTTTCATTTTATTATTTCTTTTTTTTTAGTCCAATTTTTAATTATTATTATTATTAGTTTAGCACCCCTGGCCTGGACCTGGTGAGCCTCCCCAAGCTGCCTGGTAGGAAAAAAGAAATCTCAAATTCCTATGAGTGACCCATAGGTCTTTCCTAACGACTTGGGGAGGCCACCAGGGAAGCCTTGAACAAGTACATAAATATTTAAATATGTTATTTTATCCGCCCAACATAATGGAAACTTGTCTCGGGTTCACAAAAATCACAATTCATAATAAAACAATTTTTAAAAAATCAACATTTAAAAGCATTAACATATGTACATCGTGGAACACCATTATAAACATAAACAATTAAAGAAAGGGCAAGTGAGTGGAGAGCGAGATATGGAAAACAAGAATAGGGAAAGGGAAAGGGAAAAGGGAAAGGGAAAAAGGCAAAACTAAAGGAGAGAGAGAAAGCAACCAAAGATTATTAATGCATTCTATTTGTTTTACACAATACTTAATAGAATTATAACATGTATCTATAAATAATGTTTTACAAACCATGAATAAATTTATTATAATGCATTCTATTTGTTTTACATAATAAAAGAGTTATAACTTCAGGGATAATTTACCTGTTTATTCATTTGTAAAATGTTAACAGTATCATTTATCATTGAACCATTGACTCATTCCAATGTTGCATTATCAGTCATGTCAAAATATATTGTTACACAGTATGGTATTGGGTCCTATTACCGGATACCATTTCTTTACGCCATGAAAACGATCAACATGAAGAACAGAGATATGAATAAAACACATAAGTGATCTATATATTCTCAAGATAAAGAATTGATAACTTATTTCGTAGAAAAAAGCGGCAAACTTACGCAAATTGAACTTTTACGGCACCCTTTCAAGAAAGCAGAATTGTTTGTAGCGCACAAACCGGGTTGTATTAACCGGACGCACCAAACGTGAATGTTTTGCATGGGAATGTCATTGACATGCGCGCTGCCACTGGTGCGCAGCACATCTACACTGTAAGATGGTTCTGTATATACATACAGTAACCATTTACCTTACACTAGTGCTTATCGTGGTCGAAGCTACCTTTCCGATTTTTCTCTCTCACATACCTTCTCTTTCTCACTTCTTTTGCGCTCCAGCTATATATAAATGGATAGTGCAACATTTGATCATTTTTTATTATACAAATTTTAATAAAAATACGTTCTGCTATGCTCACCAAATCTGCATTTTCAGCGGGAAAATTTTGTGAGTCCGTCTTCCTTCGGGAATTGGCAGGAAAAGGCCGACTGTACACGCGCCAGCTATGGCTGGCTATGGCATAACCATGTAAACATGTGATAACATGTAAACATGAAAGTTCGTTCAACTAGTCTTTTACAAGGCGTAATCATTTAGTCACATGAATGTATGTTGGTAGCAGAGCGTGATGACATTGGTTCACATAATTACGGCGTTAATAGTCAACGTCTTGATGGAAGATCAACATCCGATCTCGAATGGTCGACACTCGAAGAGAGTGCACAGTAGCAGCGTCACGTAACTAAACATCGCTATGCAATGCATTGTGTCGCATGTACGTAATTGCAGCGTAGCGAGCGCACTCGGACACGAACCAGAAAAAACCGAGTCGCCATTACAACACAGTCAGCATGCTAGAAACGGGCATGAATTCACGTCGACGTTAACGCGAAATTAGTTAAATTTACACATTTTGGACAAGAATTTTCATTTTGAAAGTTCCATCTGGAGTGAAATGGTGAGTTAATGGGCTATATCGTGGTTTAGTCCCCTGGGGACTCCAATTTTTACAGCACCAAACTTACGGCAATTTCGATGGATTTCTCGGTCTACTAATCTTGAATAGATTTCCTTTGTTTACGCTGCGAAACTCGCCTGAAAGCGGGGATTTCTTGGGTTTTCTTTCCACCACGCGTTTTCCCATAGAAACAATAATCACGGATGCGGACGAGTATCACAAGAGACATATAATTGCAAATTTTGTAATCGCAATCAAAAACACATACATCGCTTCCACAAATCAGTAGTAAAACCAAAAACTGTATAATATTTAGACAGTTCAATAATTCAACTCTCTTTTACTTACTCGTGAAATTAGGCTCCGCCCTGTACAAACCTATGTAGCGCCTTCCATAGAGTTGTACATGGCGGAGCCTATATTCACGAGTAAGTAAAGAGAGTTGAACTTCGCCAACTCTCTTTACTTACTCGTGAAATTAGGCTCCGCCCTGTATAAACCTATGGAGCGCCTTCCATAGAGTTGTACAGGGCGGAGCCTTCATTCACGAGTAAGTAAAGAGAGTTGAACATTGATTTTCATAATTACTTGATGCAGTTTATTTCGTCTGGACGGTTCTTAGATGTTATTATTCTGACGAAATAAACCCAATCTCATAAATATTTGGGTTCATTTCGTCAGAGGAGTTTAGGATTCATTGATTTCACGAGTAAGTAAAGAGAGTTGGCGAAGTTCAACTCTCTTTACTTACTCGTGAATATAGGCTCCGCCATGTACAACTCTATGGAAGGCGCTCCATAGGTTTGTACAGGTTGGAGCCTTATTTCACGAGTAAGTAAAGAGAGTTGAACATTGACTTTCATAATTACTTGAAGCAGTTTATTTTGTTTGGACGGTTCTTTGATGTATTATTCTGACGAAATAAACCCAATCTTATAATTATTTGGGTTTATTTCGTCAGAGGAGATTAGGAATGGAAAATGTTACGAATTGTCGTTCTGACGAAATAAACCCAATATTCTCGAAATGTAATATTTGTTAGTTTGTGGAAGCAGACACGCGACGCGCATCAGATCATATCGGCTGCAATTTGACTTGTCAGCTGGTAGGAAGGTGTCCGGTTCGAACTGTCCCCCGGAGCCTTATTTCACGATAATGCCAGTTAATGCATAAAACAAATATATTAGCGCCTGATTGTGATCGATAATGGTGATGATGCTGCTTACTGAAGTAGCATGATTTTGTGTAAGATGTGGTGCATGTCAACAGCACGTTCGAACACGTAACTGTGAATGGCGATGAGTGTATGTGTGGTGCGCAGCAAAACGCGCGTATAAAACCTCAGGGCGCTTATTTTCTTCGGGAAATGGTGGAAAATGTTTGCTAAACATCCATTTATTATCCTCCGTTAATGCCGACTTTCAAAATTCGAACGTTTTTCCTATTGGAATTTGCATGTACGGTAATACAACCCGTTCGGTATTGCAACCCCTTGCTATAGTACACACAACACTACATTGTAATGCTGCGCTATACGGGAACAATGTGGGACAGTACAAAAAAAGTTTGTCGAAATTTCACACAAAATTCTTATCTTAAATTCAACAAAATCAATCATGACTGGCCCTAAAAATGATACAAGTGTTATATGAACTTACCAAAATGGTCCAACTTATTCTTCAAATGTCGAAAAAAATGGAAAATCTGCAGTTTTGGAAAATAAAAAGACTGAGAAAATCTCAGTCGTGATCCCTCTCGAAAGTGTTGCTGCTATCTGGATGACTGTCATGTATTTCCCGCAAGCTTCCCACACCACACGTGTTACCGTATCCGAATTCTGACACGGCGTATCCGAATTCTGATACGGCGTATCCGAAATCGGATACGGCGGGCATGCTTGCAGATCGCGAGTTGGCTTGTTTTGGACAATAATAAGCGGCCTCCGCATGTTGCGGGCGGGCTTTCTTTGTTTACGATGGGACATCGAGCAGGAAGAGAAAGAAATGGAACTTATATGACGATTTTTGTAAGTATGACTTATCATTTTGAAAATGAAATTTTGTACAATAAATCATAAAATCAGCTTCAATCTAGGTATGCAATTGTTTACTTTAGATATGCTGTTATTTTCTCTCTGTTTGTAGTTCAAATTGTGTCCCGTAGATTTTTACCACTGTGAGCAGTAAATGGTCCATCAGGACCATTTACAATACATTGTAGATGTGCTATAGTATACAAGCTCAATGCATATTCAATACAGCACAAATTGGCATGAGTGGGACCGTACAAAACACTTGTATAAATAATTCTAAGACATTTGTACTCACCGCTAAACTGGGATTTGAGTTGGTTATATACACAACTGAAGGGTAAAATTGCTTCTTTTGGACGTATGCATTTCCTAAAACAGCTGCAGTAAGCGCAAAACTGGTCAGGGTAAGCACAAGCCCCCTCATCTTGAAGACTTCTCTGTGCAAAATATTCGTTCAGGAAGGAGAAGTCAACAAACACGTCATTGCGGTAAAAAACGGTAAAGTCCGGTAAATCGTAAACTTATGAAAGGCGGTTGTGCCAAAATACAATCGTCGTTGCAGACCGATGCCAAATAGTTTTTATAGATGGCCGATAGCTATATTTAGAGGAGAAGGGAGTTGGGCCTACGTGTATTTTACTTGATGAAATTATAGATATCATCGTATTAAAAAAAAATTCCCATCACCTACTGTATCTATGATAAATGGTACAGTGCATGACCTGAGGCCCCCCTGAGGCTGTTTAGAGTAAAAGCTAGACATTTCTACCTCATAAATCAGAATGTTACAATAATTCCTCGCCTATTATTTATTACTAGTAAAGAAGTAATTGCCCTTTCACGTCATGGACTAGTTTCATTCCCGGGTTTCATTTTACACATAACTGTACAATTACCGTTGTAGAGTGCGTGAATATATTGACATAATCTGCTTGTCATATCAAGGTAGGCGTATAAAATAAGGCCACGTACGTATTTAAATAATACTCAAAGCTCCGATAGATAGAGAGGTAATTGGTAAATTGCCACTTGGTCTACAACCATTTGGTCTATTCCCATTTGGTCTACTAGAAAATTATGAATCTGGTGGCTTAATTATGATTATGATTATGGATTATGATTAGGGTTAGGGTTGTGGATTAGGGTTAGGGTTAGGGTAAGGGTTAGGGTTAGGGTTAGGGTTTTGGAGGCATCAGGTAGTAGACCAAATGGGAAGTAGACCAACTGAGACTAGACCAAGTGAACATAAACCGATAGAGAAGCAGGGGCGTCGATCCTGGGGGAGCAGGGGGCGGTCGCCCCCCCCCCCCCCCAATGAAAATATTGGGGGGGGGGGGGGGCGAACATATCGTTTCGCCCCCCCAATAATTCCGAAAATGAGGAAGAAAAAATCGAGTGATATAATGCCAAAGAAGGGAAAGACACATTTATCAATAATTAATCTTTAATATAGCTGTTTTTTAGTTTGAAAAGGACTGTAAATCTCTTTTTGTTTGCCGCGCGCTTCGCGCGCATACAGTTTCTCACATTGCAAGTTTCATTTTGGTTGCGGGAACTCACTTTTCGAAATGTGTTGGGCAGTGTAATTTCTCAAACGCACACCTCAAACGAAGTGTATTAAACCCTCATCTATAGCACACCGTCACAGAAAATAAAATAATCTGAAAT
The DNA here is from genome assembly GCA_037951105.1 of Echinarachnius parma. Taxonomy (NCBI): domain Eukaryota; kingdom Metazoa; phylum Echinodermata; class Echinoidea; order Clypeasteroida; family Echinarachniidae; genus Echinarachnius; species Echinarachnius parma. The sequence goes on along the minus strand of JBAMJV010008825.1, from coordinate 3,354 downwards.
AATATATCTTTCAGTCAATTCTGTCCATATGCGCTGAACGCAAATCAAATTGGAATATCATGTCCTCCCACATTTGAAAGTGGAGGAGATTGTCCCCCTCTCTTTTTCATTATGTTATGTTTGGTTCCATACTTATAGGCCCAAAAGTACAAAAGCTCCCCTACTGTACTCGATATGCCCTTTAAAAATACGCTACGAGTAGGTTGACTTCACTATTTTATACAATTTTAACACACATGATAGGAGTTGCAAATGTCTGAAATCTAAAAGCTTCAGGGGGCTCCGCCCCCTGGACCCCCATTATTGTCCCCAAATGTGGGTGCCCCTTGACTCAACAAAGTCAGGTCTTCGAGCCATCAAGACACTTTCAATTAGCGCATAATAACACTTCCGGGCATGCAATGTGCGGCTTTTAGCTCTCTCAGTGGTCACTCTGGAAAAATTTTCAAATTTCGCCCCCCCAATCGCAAAAACGGATCGACGCCCCTGTAGAGAAGGGGAGGGGAGGGGAGAGGGGGTGGGGGGTGTCTCAGTTAGACTACATATTTATGTATACATGATGATTTTTAAGCCTTACAGTTTAAGGACTCCCCCGGAGAATTGGGGCTTCCCGGGTGTTTTATACATCAGTTCGGGAGTTTTCTAATTATGTTTTTAGACACAAAGCAGAGTATATTGTCGTTGATGCTCAGCTAGGAGCAAAACTATATTCGTTGTTCGTGAAAAAATGGGGTGGGGTGGGGGGGGGGGGGGGGGGGGTGGTGGGTGGGTAGAAGGGTATAGTACTATATAGAGTCTAGAACAAAGCATCATGGAAATGGTATACCGGTAAAGTAATGGAAATGGTAATTTAACTCATGTATAGCATATAGGCTTCGATTTATCTCGCCATTGGGGGATGATACGGCATTTCGACCATCTTCGGCGAGGGAGCGAAGCGACCAACCCAGCAGCGTGCTCAGGTTTTTATGGTGCGGGGGGGGGGGGGGAGGGGGGAGGAAGTAGGGGATACAAAATAGTTTTTAACCGAATGACACTCAAGTCAACAATGGACATTGTGCATGTTGCACACAAGTTGGTGACAGGCGCGCCGGAAGCAGTTTTGGATTGGGGGGGGGGGGGGGGGGGGGGGGGCAAAGACCTAAGGGGGCTAACGATTTGTGTGTGTGTAGGGGCTCATGCCCAACCACACTCACAGGGTTGCCAACTTTGAGCCAGAGGTGAGAGTGAGACATTGCGAGGGAGCGAAGTGACTGAGCGGGGGAGGGTGTGGGGGGGGGGGGGGGGGGTGGAGGGTGGGGGACACCCCCTCCCACGATAGGGAGCTTTTGTATTTTGGGACATGAAATTGTGCAATCTGGTGCATACCTAGATAGGAAATTCGGGCTTATGATTAACTGTATCTGGGGAAAGCGTGTTATAATATGATCGACCAGAAATTTTTAATATATTTTTCATGAAGAAAACAAATAATTGACACACTAATAAATATGCACCCCAACACGGCCACAACACACACACAAATATTGTATTTAGTGTCATACACAGTTCCAACATAAACCATATGCAACATTATGTATGATCCAACAACATAGCCTACAGCCAAGAATGAGTCCCGAGGGGGCGAAGCGACCAAGGGCTAGGGCAGAGCCAGAGGGGGAGGGTTTGGGAGGGGGTATCCTCCTCCCACGGGGAAGATTTTGCATTTATATACTTGAAATGGTGCGATTTGGTGCACGTTACACAAGCAGCCAGATCAATGCCAGCCTACACGGGAACTACGTGGCCTGGTACAGAAAAAGTACTCACCCCAGACCATACGCAAGTTACACAACAGACTGAGATAATCTGTTCGCGCGCAAAGCGCGCAGCGAAAACTTAAAATGGATGTATAAATTAGTTTTTGAACGTTAGAATTAACAAGTCTTAGCTCATACATTTAATTTTTTCTTTCCCACTCTTCTTCTTCTTCTTTTTTTTTTTTTTTTTTTTAGGGGAGGGGCTTTTTTTTTTGGGGGGGGGGGGACGTTTTGCCCCCCCCCACTTTTTGGATTGGGGGGGGGGGCGGCGGCCGCCCCACTGCACTCCGCCCCCCCCCCACCCCCCCCACCCCCCCACTTCCGGCGCCTATGGTTGGTGAGCACTTTGGCAAGAACAAGTGTATGAGTAAAGAGGCCCGCTATATACTTACCCCAGCCTGCTTGGGACCAGCGGGCAGAGTCCCTGTGTTATGGGGGTCCAGGGGCGGAGCCACTGGAAGTTTTGCATTTTCGATATCTAGAACTAAATTTGTTGTGGCACAGCCCCGGAAGATTTTGAATATGGACAGTTTATTTTTAAGTTATTTTATATTTCTGAACCCCAAATATTGGAGGGGGGGGGGGGTAATAATACAGGCCATCCCCCACCTGAAACATATCCCCCTCCCCGTTGTCGACGCCCATATGGTGTATAGTGAAGTTTGCCAACAACCACGTTCGTACCAATTGATACAAATATAGTGCACTATATAGCATCAATTATCAATTCACGCGCAGCTATTCAGGTTACTATGCCATTTTATTTCTTTCAAGTAAGCCCCCTATATACTCACTATACTATAAGGTTTTCCAGGTCAAATGTCCGTCGAGTGAAGGAAAGTGTCACATAGGTAATTTAAATGTCCATGTATATTTTTAAATGTCCACATTTGATTGTGGAGATCCATATAGGGATTTAAAATTTCCATGTAGGTACGAAGTGTCCATATTTGCATTTTTGAAGTCCGATAAGGGAAACCAAATATCCATATAGTGAACCAAATGTCCGTGTAGAGAGCCTTCTATCCGAATAGGGAAAACAAATGTCACATAGTGATATCAACTGTCCACAGTTTAAAACAATATGCTTTATTAATCATACATTATTTAAGCGAAATAAAAAAACGCACAAAATAGAAAGCAGACCTCGGGACAATTTCTCAAGGAAAGTCTCTCGTAATTCCACATACTTACGAGAGACTTAAGTCCAATGGCGGATCGGGGGGGGGGGGGGGGGGGGAGAATCGGCCGCCGCCCCCCCCCCCCCCCTTTTTGTGATGACGACCTTTTTTTTCGTCATGACACAAATAAAAACTCGGGCGCCCCTATTTTTGCTGTGATCCTTTTTTTTTGTCAGCACACGAAAATTCGACCACAACCACCCTTTATTTATGTGACAACTGACATTTGAATTACCTATACGACATTTGATTTACCTGTTAACAACTTAATCATTCATTTTATGCATGAATAGGCAGCAATTTCTATTATGCGGACATTTAAATTCCCTATGGACGTCTTATTTTCCTATTGGGACATACGTTTTTGCAATGTG
>JBAMJV010008824.1:0-46319 GCA_037951105.1 Echinarachnius parma | reverse complement strand
ACAAGGCTTGCCGTGGCTTGGTCACCGCGGCATACAGCCCCGGGCGTAAAGGCCAGCCCAATAGGTTGTCATGATTAGCAAGTTCAATGAAAGATGGGGCATGCGTTAAAGAAGGAGTGTAGGACACATTTCTATATCACTGTAAAAAGCGCTTAGTAGAGATGATTATCAATCGTGAAAGGCGCTATATAAATCAAGTATATTATTATTATTATTATTCCCGCCCCCACTTCTTGGAAAAAAGGCTTACAAGTATAAAGTAAAAAGTGGCATACTATTTTTCTTGAATCACTAAACATTTGTCCATTATCCATTAACTTTTTCAAATTCAAACCCAAAATCACTCCAAAATTCACATTTCTCTTGGAAGCTTGTTGTTTGGCTTTATAGGGTAACAGAAGAACAAAATGGGTTGTGATTTTTCAAATAATAATACATTAAAAAAACTTATTAACCCGCCCAGGACAGGTTTCATAAACATTCGCTTGGGTACGTTGAGATGCATGTTTACTCTTCAGGACTGGTCACAAAAATACTTGGGCTAAGGTCTATCAAATTGTCTTGAATGAGTTTAAAGGGATCTAGTAACTTTTGTTGACATGTGCAAAAAGTGATGAATGGTTGATGCAATGTATATTGTTGTTATCTCATATGTCCACAGGGTATTGTGTGAAAATTTCAAGTCAAATGGACATTGTATGGCCAAGTAATGAGCGAAAATGCAAAGTGATATTCAGTAACTCACGGCACTCACTTTGTACACAGAAGAAAAACTCGCCCGGAGTTTTTCTTATCTGAATACTTCAATCATACATATCTTTGTAACGAAAGGGAAATTTGAAAAACCGAAACCTGTCCCGTGATTTTATTGTTAATACGAATACAACAAGGTATTTAAGGAAACTGCTAGAATTAGAATTTTATTTTGAGGATTTGGACAATGTTACTAAGTCCCTTTAAGCAAAATCCAATTGTATCGAACAGGCAAAAGACAAATACAATGACCGCAGAGAGGCAAATTACAATGCATGTGTGGGGGGGGGGGGCTATTAAGCTTGCTTCAATTTAAATATCACTCTGAAAAATTTGTTGTATACATGCAGAATTCTATGACAAATGATGGGGACACTTGTAAGGATTTCCCAGGAGCTCTAAATAAGGGCATTGTGGGGGGGGGGGGGGGGGGGGGGGGGGGGGGGGTGGGGGGGGCAAATTTGCCCTTAGCCCCTATTTTGCCTTTGATTATTTTTCAATGCTACCCCCCATGAGCTGCCAAGTTGGGGAAGAGTGGTAGCCCTGCACTACCTTTTTCCTGTGGCGCCGTTATCGGCCAGAGAGTGTGTCAGTCTGCCCTCTCCCGGCATTCAGATGTCAATAAACACGCAATCAGATGACATTACCCCCTCATCATTGAGAGAGCTAATCGGTCAAGTACAAATAAAATGATGCATAATTTCATTCCTCCATGGCTGGTACACCCCCTTATCAATTGTGGCCATTATTAGCTGTTATTATATATTGTAGTATCATGCTGTTATAATATTGTTATCATCAATGGCATTTCCATTGTGCACTTTCTATGCATTATAAACTAGTGCCGCCAAAATTTAAATAATGCCAAATTGTAATTGTCTGACAGGACAACCAAAAGTACGAAGATTTGTAAATGTTTTTCCTATGTTTTGGGCCAATCCAATCCGGTTTCCAGCAACCTAGAATTTTACATGAAATGTAGTTTAATTTCTAGCATTACAATCATTATCTTCACCATCAATCAAAAACAGCGTTGATCTTGTTTATGAAGGTTCTATTCCACTTTCATTTTCATTTTAAAAATCAACTAACCTAAATAACACATGACACTTTCACACACTAACACATGGACTTTTACACACATACACAAAACAAATAAGTTTCTCTTCTTCAAATGGTGAAACACATCAGAATACCAGAATACAGTGGTACCTCTTTATAACGAGCTCTGTTATAACGGTGTACCTGATATACTGTAGGCCCCATTGCAGAAAGAGACACAATCGATTGTAAGTTATAATTAATTGTAAGTCAGAAAATGTGCGCATTTCAACCAATCAGATTTGCGCATTTAGAACAACATGACCTGACCGGGCCATAGTGAGGTAATTTTCCAGGTCTATGTATTTTTACTATTTTTAAGCCCCTGATACACAAGAAATCTGATATAAATAAGGAGGTACATTCATGTGCACTATTTTCCTGTTATAATGAGGTTTCACTGTAACACATATTGGGGTTTTGGAACTTTACTTATGTTTAGCTTGGTTTAGGCAGGGCTCGACACTAGCACTAGCCCACTTGCCCAGGGCAAGTAAAAATCGGTGTCGGGCAAGTAATATTTAATAAATTGTCTAGTTTGCTTGCCCGATCGGGCAACCAAATATAATGGTTCAACTACAAGAGAACAATGTAATTTAATATGTGTTAATCTCATCTAGAAGTAAAAGAGGGCAAGTCAATTTTGTATTGGGGCAAGTAAAATTTCAAAATGTATGATTTTACTTGCCCAAATGGGCCAGTACAGAACAAGTTAGTGAGGAGGCTTGGTATGTAGAACATGTTTGTGCACATGTGCTCCGATACCGGATACCAGTAAATGAAATTAGGCGCTTGTGTTTCATTCGTACCGCCATAATGTAATAAATCAATGATCACATATATATCTATTTCCATTTTCTATTTGACAACTGCCAACATACTTTTGTTCATGCTTGAAATAATATAGTTTCAACAACTTTAATGCAATCAATGTACAGAGAGGAAAAACATACTTGTGTTTTAGAACGCGACTTGTGTTTATCTTGATTCAGCAGTGGTATGTATATGTCTGTAATATTGGTAAATTGAAATAGGGACAGGTTTATATTTAATTCATATTGCCATAATAAAACCAGCTAACATATCTGTTTTCATTTATATTTGACATCTGCAAATATACATTTGGTAGAAAGAATGTATGTAGTTTGCTTTTATAGCCTATATATATTAAAGGGAAATGAAGAAAAACTGCATTTTGTATTTTGAATGCGACCTCTATTTAAGATTCAGCAATTGCATGGACATACTAGTAAATTGAAATAGGGATGTGTTTATATTTCATTCATATTGTCATAATGTAATACAAATGTTTGATTCATACTTTCATAACTCATAATGTAATAAAAAATCACTCATCACATATCTATTTTCAATTTCTAATAGACATATCTGCCAACATACATGTACTTCTGCTTGTATGAATATAGTTTCAACATCTTACGACCAATATAGAGGAAAAACATACTTCTTAGAAAGTGTCATTTGACCTGTTATTAGCTTGATTCAGCGTATCCATTTTCATTTTCTATTTCATCCTGCTATTATACTCTTGATTGAAAGAATATAGTTTTCAACATGTTGGTAAATAGAGGATAACATACTTATTGTGTCTTAGAACACATGTGCGAATGTGTCATGTAACCGAGCTTGATTCAACAACGGTATATACATGTCTGTAATAAATTTAAATAGAAACTGGTTTATATTTCATTCATATTGCCATAATAAAATCAAAAGTCGTAATATCTGTTTTCATTTTTATTTGACAACCGGAAAAACACAATTGGTTGAATGAATGTACATTTGTTGTTTGATTTGACAGTCAATATGAGTGAAAGGAGTGTTTTGGAATGCGACCTATTTTTAAGATTCAGCAATTGTATGTAATACATATATCTGAAATACTGATGAATTTAAATAGGGACACATTTACTTTTCAATCATATTGTCATAATAAAATCAGTCATAAAATCTGTTTTAATTTCTCTGCAAACATTCATTTGGTTAAAGGGATCTAGTACTGACATTAGAAGAATCCACAAAACTTACTTAGATGTCTAGCAGTTTTCACATACCTCCTTGGTTTTGTATTACCAACAGAAGCATGCAGAACAGGTTTTGGTTTTCCAAACCTTTCTTTTGTTATTAACATATTTATGATTTAATAATTTGGATTTGAATATCTCTAGTGGAGACTTTCAACTGTGTACAAAGTCAGTGCTATGAGTTAGCCTTCCCCCGTGTTCACACACAAACATTTTCATCCCTTAATCATCTCTATAGAATCATCACTAGCGATACGACGTTTCGCTAGTGATGATTAAATCAAACCTGGTATATGTTCACACGCACAGAGCATATATATATCGAACAACATCTGTTTTCCAGGTGGTGCCGAACCCCCCGAACATCGTATAAGTGTGCAGTTTGCTACTGCGCAGTGTGTTGTCATTTTTTTTGTCTGCGCTGTCTCGCTGCAGCTGTGCGAGCGAACGTTCGTATTAAGCCATGCCCACTAAGTCATGATTAGCGAGTTACGGTTGTTCACACACGGAATAAGCGTGATTCTATAGTCAGCTCTCGTACGAAACTACGATAAAACCAGCGTATCGCTAGTCATCACTAGCGATACGTCGTTTCGTTAGTAAGCGTTCAGACACAGGAATTTTTAATGAGAAGCTGATTCTATAGTCAGCTGCTGATTCTTTAGTCATGATTAAGGGCTGAAAATGTTGTGTGTGAACACGGGGAGTATCATATCATTTTGCTCATTACCTGGTCATATGACATTAATTTACTATAGAATTTTCACACAGTGGACATATCAGATGAAAGAAATACACATTCATCAGCTTTTTCACAAGTCAACAAAGTTACTAGATCCCTTTAAGGAATGTATACATGTACATGCAGTTTCATTTGATAGTCAATATAAGGGAAAGGAAAAATGCATCTTGTTGTGCTTTGGTGCAATCAATTTAATTATAACATATCTATTTTCATTTTCTAAAATAGGCATCTGCAAATATACTTTTAGTTGAAACAATACACACAGTTTCAATTTCTTAATTTGAAACCATTATAAGAGAAAGGAAAAAACACATCTTGTGTTGTTTTGGAATATGACCTGTTTTTAGCATGCATCAAGCTATGGTATGTATCATTCATATTTTCGCAATAAATTTAATATCTATTTGCATTTTCTATTTGACATGGATCTGCAAACATACATTTGGTTGAAAGAATGTACTACATAGTTTGATTTGACAGTCAATGTAAATAGAAAGGGAAAAAAAAGTATGTCTTGTGGTGTTTTGGAATGCGACCTGTGTTTAGCATGGTCTAGCGATGGATGGCATGTTACAAATGCCTGTACAAGTACTCTTAATAAATGAAATTACAAGGTGTTATGTTTGACTGGTGCAAGCATATGGTGCATACAATCAATACACACATCTGTAGGCGCCTTGGTACAACTGTCTAAAGCTGCACAAACAAAATATATTGCATGTACACAAAGGAACATACCTTTAGCTATCACAAATAGAAAATGTACTGTAGGTGTGAAAATCTTTTTTTTTTATAGATATGTCTGAACATTTTGTTTTCTGAACCCACGTTTATAGATAGAAAGGGTTTACGCCACCCTTGGGTTTTTGAAAAAAGTGATGTTTGGCCAATTATGAGATATAATTTCCCCCCCCCCCCCCCCACTTTTAATGTACATTATTTTATTTTATTTGTTAGTTCCTAATTTGTCATGGTTTGTTGAAAACAAAAGTGCTATTAAAAAAATGTCTAACTCATTCAAGACTGGTTCCAAAATGGACTGAGGTCTATGAAGAAGGCATACAGAAATCCATGGGCGTAGATCTGTCATTGATACCTATTCATCAGGGGGGGATGATCTATTCATTCATCCCCCCCCCCTGATGAATAGGTATTACGTACGTATCTACGCCCATGCAAAAATTAAAGTAGTTTTTGATGGGTTAACAGGTCAAAAGATAGTTACCTCATATCTTATGCTGATTACAAGCTGACCTTAATCGTTATTTTTTTTTTTAGAATTGTTCAATTAACTTCTTCTTTTTTTTCTCACACTTTTTTTGGTGCTGTTTGATCTGTAGTGCGCAAGACATATTCCAACTACCAAAGGTTGATTTATTTGTAAGTTCTTCAATTTCATTCCATTTTCCTTGGGAAGTAAAAATGTAAATAGCTACATATGTTTTACTCATCGATGTACAATCTCAGTTCATTTGCAGTATGTTTGATAAGGAACAAATAAAACTCTGGCTTAATTAAGTTAAAAACTGTGTGATTGTTTGTTGGTGGGAGTAGTTTTTACTCTAGGGGCAAAATTGTGCTCAATAAATTCCTGATTTTGTACAAAAAACAAATCCTATGAAACACACATTCACCAGCCCCCAGGCGGGTCGATCCGTTCGGAAATCACAATGCATTGTGGGGGCGAGCATTGTTCACAAACAATGCTCGCCCCCCAATGCATTGTGTTTTCCGAACGAATCGACGCCTCTGCCAGCCCCTATTTTGTTTCTAGTCCAACACGCCCCTACCCTGCCTTTCTCAACCCAAGCCAAAGAGCAAATGTTCATCTGTAAATAGATCTTTGATTCATGTGATATAGGTCACTCATTCTTGAAGTAACATTTGGCGGGAGGAAATGTCAGCCACAATCTTCTCAGAGATTTACCTGAGCGACTGTACCTATTAAAACAGTGGCGTAGCATGTTGTGCAACTGATTTGGGGGGGGGGTGGGGGTGGTGGGGGGGTAGGAACACCTTATGTATTTTCTTTATTTTGAGACAGATTTTCCATTTATTTGTATTATTGCTTTAGGCAAATTATAGGGGGGCATATGCCTCCCCTCTCCCCCGGTCCCCGTGTGTCCCTCTCCCCTGGTCCCCATGTGTCACCCCCCCCCCCCCCAACCCCATTCCCCTAGCTGCACCACTGTATTCAAACATACCACATCACTTCACATTCCGATGTATATGTATAGCAGTTATAATTAGTTTGGAGATTTACCTGAAAGACTGTACATACCTGTGACTATGTAAACATACCACAACACATTCCAATGTATGTACAGCAAGGTTACAATCAATTGTGAGATTTACCACAGGTATGACTGAACATTCCAATGTAATTTGTACATTATACAATACAATACAATAGCACAGAATTTAATAATAAATGTACACATATAAGTTTGATTGACTATACCTGTACAAAAATACCTTAAATGGATCCTAGTTATTTTGTTGACACAAACTGGCAAATGGTGGATACCATTTTAAATTTGTATATATCTTTCTCTATAATTCATTGGAAGGAACATTCCTCAGGGAGTGGAGATGGTGCACACAATATGCGCTGGCTTTCATTATATCCTATGACTGGGGGTAATTCTAATGTAAAGCACTTAGAGATGATATTTTATCATATTAGTCGCTATATAAATCAAACCTATTATTATTGTTATCATTAATTATTGTTATAAATCTATACTTATTTATCTACAGGGCAATTCCACGGTAACGGAAGGACATTCAGACACAATTTTGGAACTTCAATCAAATAATTCCAGGATCCTGCTTTTGATTTTTTATTCTAAATGGCATGTCTTTGATCCTTGCTGGGACACCTTTGATTTCCACTATTTCTAAAATTTTGACCGCATTATGTAAATTAGATATGGACACTAATGAGGCCGGTAACGGAAGGACGCCAAAATGGACATGGATTTTCAAGTTTTTTAGTTATGACCCAATCTCTGTGAAGTTACAAGGTCTATCATGTTAAGTTGGCTACTAGTCAATTTCCTTATGTTCACAGAGTATAACACAACCTTTTAAGAAAAATATCTACATTGGTATATTAATTATCAGAAATTAATTACTCCAGTGTTCGGTAACGGAAGGACGGTAACGGAAGGACCTCTGAAAAGTCTATTGGAATTGTACAATAAAATTAATTTTGAAATTTAAAGACCATGAGAAGGAAACATCTCTTTGTGGTCTAAAATGAGTTTGTATCATAGATAGCATATGGACATCACAAGCATATTACTTTCTATTTTTTTCTTACTATATTTCATGCTCCAATGGCTCTTATTCATGGTCAATCGATGGTAACAGAAGGACACTCAGACACAAATTGTCAACTTTAAGAAAGACATTTTTAAATACTTGTGTTGATTAGAACAGTCTATTTTGATAACAATACTTCCAAAAATACAGTTTTAAGGTCCCATAATTATTTTTTTTTTTTAATCTCCGCACATTATTGAATATGCATACAAATAAGGTCGGTAACGGAAGGACACCAAAATGGACAAGGTTTTGTTATCAAATCAGTTTTAAACTGCTGGTATATTGATTATAAATTGAGTCGAATTTGGTATGAATGTGAAGGTAATCGTCTACTTTATAAGACTGGAAAATTTCAGATTTTTTGCAAATTTTTATATATATATTTTTTAAAATTGAAAATGTGAAAAATTCACCCTTCAAACCAAGCCCGTATCCACCGTGATTTCGCCGCTTAGATTGATGACGTCACCCGAGGATGCACATTCTCAGCTATATCGATTGCGCATGCACGAACGGTGCATTTTATATAGGTTAGCATGCATATTCTGTTGACATCTTGTTCGTGTTACTCCAACTTCTTTTGACTAAAGCACCTCGAATGGCGGACGACTTGAATTTAGATTTGAGTTTTGAAGTAGAAGATGAGAACAGCTCTCCGATACTTCGCTCAGCTCAGCTCAATGACAATGCTATCAAATCGTGAAAATAACTCCGTCCGATCCAGGATTATTTGTTAGGAAAATTACGTTCGTAGCACACGTGTTTTTAATTTGCACGCTAAACATTCGATGCAGTGCATGCTAGCTAGTCTGATTGGATAACCCCTCGCTCTACGTCAGTACAACACACCCGGCTATCGGACCCCGCTCGTAGCGGGATTGTGGTTTTGAAGCAGCGTTTAATAATTTCATTTTTTTTTTTTTTTCGGATATGCGAGTACTTGGAAAGTGATATTTTCATTTTCTGTATGATTTGAACTTTTTGGAAAGATGAAACTTGGCTTATGTTGCTTTTTCTTTGAATAATCACTTTAACTAAAACTCTGTGATATTAAATAATACAAAATATTTTAAGGGTACACATTTCATTCTCTGAAGGGTTAAGAAGAATTTACTTGTTCTTTGATTAAAATTTGTCCGCAGATATTTGAGTTATTTCACACAAAGCGGACCAATGTTCGGTAACGGAAGGACATAATGGACTATAATGTATGATATGACACAGTAGGGTCATTCCATGTCAAATCACCTTTAAAAAAATAGAAAATTTTCATCGCAGCCCCCTTCAAATTTGCTAATATTTGGTATGTATGATATTTCAACCTTTAAAAGCGCAAATATTTAAGTTTTAGCCCAATCCGCCCAATGGTTTTGGCGCTATGGGGGAGTTTTGTACGAAATGGGCGTGGGCACCATTTTTCAAATGGCCATTGTCCATTAACCGTTGGGTCAATTTATTTTGTAAAGGTGTCATTGGACTGGGGATGTTATGTGCAATCCATTTATGCCATTTGTGTTCATGCATGAGTGAGTTTGGATACGATAACCTTTGACCTTAGATTTTGACCTTCCGTTTTACCTCGTGGATCAAATAATTTTGAGAATTTGTTTTGCTTAAATCTTGGCTTGATATAATTTCTACAACATATGAAAGAATTGGAGATATATTATTTCTTGCTTTTTCTACAGCCTTGTTTTTAGTTTGCAAATTTCATGTAAAATTTAATTATTTTAGACCTACACCCATGTCCAAGAATTCTATAGGGGTGTATTGTATAAAAAAAAGACCTATTCAAAGTCATGATCAGAGCCTATTCACACCCTGGCTCACCACAGTTAAATAGACCTAATAATCCCCATACAATAGAAATCCAGACAAATGGCATCATGGTACAAGGGCCCTGTTGCAGAAAGAGATAAAATCAATTGTGAGCCATTACAAATGTTCTAAATGCACAAATCTGATTGGTTGAGACACAGAAAATTACTAGTCTGACCACGCTACGCCACTGATAGCTGGCCATTGCAGGTATTGTCTCATTATTTTGGGTTTTCATATATGAGAGACCAATTTTTTAACATAAATTTTGTCATAATATGTAATATGAGGTACCTTGTCCATCTGTTACCATGGTGACGGAAGGACATTTTCTTTTGTTATTTATTAATTAACGAAGAAACAATGAGTAATACAATTGTTAGCAATGGGAAGGCCTACTTGAACTTGCTTTGCACTGAAGATCGGTCTGCTCTCTAACAATTATGTGAGCCACAAAATTAAAAATATTGATTTTTCGGTAACAAAAGGACATTTTCATAGGCTGAAAATAAGAAGTCATTGAAGCATAACAAATCAAATAAATCATACAAATTTACTATTTTACGAAATGGTCATATCTCAGGAGTCAGAATAATGGTTTTTAGGCTTAACTGGGGAAATATTAAACAAACACAGGATCAAAACACTTTTTCACCAAAATGTCAAATTTGTGGGGTTCAATTATGGTTATAAAGTTATTATAAAAAAAAAAACTAAAATTATGTAAAACTAAAATTTTCTCATTGAATTCCAAAAATATAGAATTTAAGCTTTGATTTGATACCAAATTTGTATCATAAAAATGCTTGTAAAATTTTTGGTCAAATGTCCACTTTGGTGTGGAATTGCCCTACATTATAACACACAAATAAATACATGTATATATATTTGTATTCCATAATTTTACTTTTAGATCACCATTTAAAACTAAATAAGGGCGGTTTAGCTTCCAAAATTATTTTTTAAAAGACCCCCCCCCCCAAAAAAAAAACAAAACAAAAATCATAACAAAAACCGTGTCGATTTGCATTTAGAGTGTAATGCAAAACAAATTTTTACAGCACTTGTTATTATGATGCAGGCGAGCTTGAAAAGTTTCAAAAATAATTTCGTATCTTTTTTTAGGTTGCATTCATTGTTTGCGTTCCGCAAAATTAAGCATGTAAATGACCCAGCAAATTGTGTTCCAAAACAACTCTTAACAAGTATAAAATCTAAAACTTATAATGAAAGAATTTAAAAGTGCCTGTTTATTTTATCGATTTAAAAAATAAGACTCATTCAAATGAACAATAATTAATTTTGAAAATATGTAAACATCGCAGAAGTGTGTCAAACCTAATGAAGTGTGCATGCCCTTTTCATATTCTGCAATTGAAAATGACACCCACATTTTTAAAACACAGTACAGGCAACATTATTGCTCTTTCTTTTGTTCTTTTTTTAGAACAAACTTAACTTTAGTTTATATTCAACCCTTACATGTACATGCCTATAGATGTGATTTTTTTTATTGATTTTTTTATATAACGTGCTATTGTGAACAATAGCCAATAAGGCGAGACATACATCAAACTCAAATACGGGCATTAAATCACCATAATTGACATCCTCATCGGCCAATCAGTGGCTCACAGCGATATCAGTGGCTCACAGCGAATCAGTGGCTCACAATTACAATGAATGATTGAATATGGAATGTGAATGTATTTATTCTATTCACACTGTACTTTAGAACTAAATGCAGTACTTAATATTATAAACATCATACAATATTAGGTAATTTAAACATATTCAGTACACATACCCATTTTAGTGTTTGGTAAACTGCAATATCAATTATAGATTGCACCTTAAAAGATTAAGTTTTCTATTTATGTACAGTCATATTCAACAGTTAGAAATAACCTTGACATGTTACAAAATCACACACACATTGTATTTCACATTGTATAATCATGTTCAACAGTTCGAAATAACCTTGAAATGCTACAGTATCACACACACACATTGTATTTCCAAACATATGATGGAATGATGCTGTGCAAACACAAAAGGGGCGGGGGCTCGGGGGCTGAAGGAATTCCAAGACATTGCCTATGTAGATAAAGATCTTTCCACAAAGTTGATTTCTGATTGTCTAAATATATATGAGCCTCCGCTCAAAGAATTCTAAGACGCTACCTATTTGAAACTTGTAGTCTTTCATAAATTATGAACATGAACGGATAAAGATCTTTCCACAAAATTGATTTGTAATTGTTTAATTAATAATGCTGTGTAAACATAGATGGGGCGTGGTTCATGGGCTAAAGGAATTCCAATACATTGCCTACTCTTTGTAGTATTTTGTTAAGTACGTACATGAACATGTAGATAAAGAGATCTTTTGATCCATAAAATGGATTTCTGATTGTCTAAATAAATATAAGCCTCCGCTCAAGGAATTCCAAGATGCTACCTATTTGTACTTGTAGTCTTTCATAAATTACATACATGAACGGATAAAGATCTTTCCACAAAATTGATTTTTAATTGTTTAAGTAATAATGCTGTGTAAACATAGATGGGGCGTGGTTCGTGGGCTGAAGGAATTCCAATAAGTTGCCTATTCTTTGCAGTATTTTGTTAAGTACGTACATGAACATGTGTAGATAAGAGATCTTTTGATCCGCAAAGTTGATTTCTGATTGTCTAAATAAATATGAGCCTCCGTACGCTCCTTCAACAAACAATGATACAGAAGCAGTGATTCCTACAAGACACTGTCTGTACATGAATGGCTTCAAATTCAATCGTTGGTTCCAAGGAAGGCTTGAATACTCCCCTTTGGAGTGAATAAAAGAAATTTTAAAAGTCCTTATTAAAAAATCATCCATTTATCAGCAAATATTTTTAGAGACAAATTAATTCATGAAGAACTTTACAACTTGTAAGGAAACAATATCCTACATTATAAAGAAGCAAAGTATTTGCACCTTTTTAGAAAGTACAATTTGATTTAAAAAGGAGCAATAATTATTTCTCACAGATTCCCCTCTACCTATTTTAAAGGAAGAAATCTTTCATACAAAAAGATCGATTTTTCCTAATCCAAACCTTTTATAAACCATAATTTTCTACCCCCAAAAAGAGCAAGAATGTATTCTTTTGAGAGGCTCAGGATAACATGTTTTTCACAATTTAAAAGGAAGATTTTTATTACAAAAAAGAGCAAGGTAAAAGAACTCATCGAAAATAATTTGGTAAAACATTTCATCCTTCCTTCAAGGTATTATGTCAGACAAAAAGTGGTTGAAAATATTTTTGTAACTTTTTGCAAGGAAACGATGTCTCACAAAAAGAATGAGGGACATATTTCACAGCCAAACTTTCCGATATAAAAGGAAAAACATCCTACAAAACCGAGCAAGGCAAAATACCACCAAAAAAAATTGTCTAGACAGGGCGAAAGGAGTATTTTTTTTGTTAGCAAATACAAACAAGGAGACGGAGCAAATAACGAGGTATTATTTGCAATGAGGTATTATTTGCAATCCTGGGCGTGATGATTGGTCAAACAAACCTTGCGTGGTCGCTGAATAGATTTCTAACCTTTCTCAAATGTTTCGTCACAAGAATGAAGGAATTCCATTCTACCGGCCTTGCAGGTGTTTTGTGGAGGAGTCGACAGGAAACCCGTAAACCCGTATGACTGATCGACTTAATCATGCACAAACTATTTCATTTAGTCATTTTTGCTTCCCTATTTGATCTACCGGAAAATTTAACAGAATGATACATTGTTCCAATTTCGGTATAAATTATCCCAAATTCCTGGATATAACAAAAAAAATCTTACAAGATCTGACATTGACAGAAATAATTAATCTCATTGATCAACACAGACATTTCTACCACAAAGCATTCAGGAAAGTTACATTTGTTCAAACTCTGGTGAACTTTTCCTGCCAGTCTGTCAAAGGTATTTTAAATTCCTCTTGATAGAAATAACAAAATAACTAAAAACCTTACAAGATCTCACAGTGAAAAGAAATATTTAAACCGCAGTACGTCATTTATTGTATTATAAATAATGTTGTTTGGCAATTGTGAACAGAATGGGGAAGGCATGTAAGAGGGGGATGTCTTGTATCATACCACAAAATGATATGCCCCAGATCTCCTTTCCAATATAATGTATCATTGCTACACATCTAGGCTAATCAAGGGAGACCTTTGAACAGAATATCGCTTTACGATTCAATGCATGAAAGGTTCTTTGGTACTTTGCAGGTCTCAATCGAATGGAACAATTTAAAAACACTGTAAGACATGTACTATGACGTAAGTTTCTGATATTTGTTATGTTACTGTGAATCATGACAAATTCTGTTGTTGTGGTGTACATGGTATGATACTCAATTGAAAAAGAAATATATACTGGTATGTGTGGCTCAGGGAAATTTAGCCAATAAGTTCTTTCCAACTGAAACCTTCCCAAATTGAGGGTCAAATCTTGGTGCTGATGTGACTCTTAGAAGAGGTTTTGACCATTATTATACCTTGGCTTTGGTTTGAACTTCAGTTTACCTGCTTGACCTTTAATTGACCTATGTTTGACATTAAATTCAATTTTTCTTGACATTACATTGAACTTTAGCTGACCTTAAATTGACCTATGCATGACCTTAAATTGACCTTATCATGTTTGGCCTCCATTTACTCTGTTAGATGGTGCAGAAGCAACGCCTACCTTTCTAAATTGAAGGCCAGGTGGCAGACTAAGCCTTTGAAGAAGTTTTGCGCCTCCACTTGACCTTCAATTTACCTCCATTTTGTATGATTGAACTTCAATTGACCTATCCATGACCTTAAATTGACCTTTCCTCGTTTGACCTCCATTACACCGTAAAATTCCTACCTTTCTAGATTGAAGGCCAGGTTGCCGACTATGCCCTTGATAAGGTTTTGCACCTTCGATCGACCTGTAATTAACCTATGTTTGACCTCCAATTGACCTATGTGTGACCTTAAATGGTATGTTTGACCTCCATTACACCGTAAAATTCCTACCTTTCTAGATTGAAGGCCAGGTTGCCGACTATGCCCTTGATGAGGTTTTGCACCTCCGATCGACCTGTAATTAACCTATGTTTGACCTCCAATTGACCTATGTGTGACCTTAAATGGTATGTTTGACCTCCATTACACCGTAAAATTCCTACCTTTCTAGATTGAAGGCCAGGTTGCCGACCGCGCCCTTGATGAGGTTTTGCGCCTCCAAGTGTGTCATGGCGGACATGTCCCTCCCGTTGATGGCTAGGATGGTGTCATTCTCCAGGATGTTGGACCTGTGTGCCTTTCCTCCTGGTGTGACCTAGAGAGATGGAAAATAAATAAATTAATAAATGATAATAATAATATAGTTATAGAGTGCACAAATTGCACTATGTTTCTAAGAGCTTGTTAAGTCTACACATTATAAACAAAAGTAACAAAATTATGACAGGGTAAACATTACAGTAAACAAATGGGTATTCAACCTGGACTTTGATAAAATATTGTCAGAAGTACAAATATTTTTTTAAAGGGAAGTAGCAGCAATGTAATGATTATAAATCAAATAAGCTGGACACTTACTAGTAGCAGCATAAGTAAAGGATCTTTCACCATAGTATGGCAGGGAAACAATTAAAATGTTCTTTTCAGGAAGATTTTTTTTAAGCATGCTTATGTTAAAAAAAAATAGATGGATCTTCGATTGCACGCAATCGAAAATTATGCCTCCGCTATCACGCGATTTTAATATCAAGCCCAAATTAACATGCACTGATTTAATTTTTAAAAAACATTCAGGTTCGAAGTTTTATTGTAATCTGACATTTAGTTCTCAAGATTTTGGCATTACAAGCTTTTTTGCATGTATAATGTGTCCCGTGACCTTGACCTCAACCTCATGACCCCAACATTTTATGGCTACGTTGACTCTTTATGATACATTCAGGTACCGAGTTTGATTGAAATCTGACATTCAGTCCTTAAAATGTTGCAATTACAAGCCATTTTTGCATACATATTGAGTCCTGTGACCTTGACCTTTGACCTCATAACCCCCAAATCTAATCAGATCAGTGGCACCCAGATATGTACACTAATACCAAGTTTGAATTTGATCCGTCAACCAGTTCTTGAGATATCGCGAGAACGAGGCATTTTTGCATATATATTGAGTCCTGTTACCTTGACCTTTGACCTCATGACCCCTCAAATCTAATCAGATCATTGTCATCCCAATATGTACACTCATACCAAGTTTGAAATTGATCCGTTAACTGGTTCTTGAGATATCGCGAGAACGAAAACGGGATGGACGGACGGACATACGGGCGGACAGCCAACCCAAAAACATAATGCCTCCGGCCACTTCGTTGGCGGAGGCATAAAAAAAGCAAATCTGACTTTGTTTTGCATTAAAACACTGTACAATTTACAGTGGCTCTTTTATGAATTTGGTGGTCCTTATTTGCATTTTCAGGTCTAAATCGGCCTAAGCTCCCATTCACCCCCCCCCCCCTAGAATTAAAGTTAGATGAAGCTAAAGATATTATAATTATAAATTATAATAAATTATGAATTATAACACAAAAGACAAAAGACAACTTTTCACACAAAATAAATAATTGTTCATGTTTATTTCATGTGTTCAGTTGGCCTTTTTATTTAAAAGATAAAGAGTAATGGTTCTTTCTGGAAAATTTGTTTGCTTGCTTTATAATCCTTGTATGCACTGTCCAATGTTTAGTTGATTGAGAATTTAGCTTTTATGTTATTTTTTGACAAAATGTTTCAAAGATTGAGTAAGCATTCCAGTTTAAATGTCAATGTTTTTCATCTTCAAGGATGTAAAGCATGTTTTTAGCAACTTTTACAAACCTTGACCAGTACTGAGTCAAAATATTTAAAGGCTAATAAATATGTCAATCATCTTTATTTTTAGATCAGGAGAATGGATTGAGAATTACAACTGTTGACTGTGCAAACATTTCACCGACTCGAGGTCTTATGATATCAGAAAACATATATTTGTTTTACTACCACTAACGTGTCAACAACAAATAGTTTGTACTTGTAGATGTATTAATATGTGTGTTGTCTGTGTGTGTTTGTGTGTGTGTGCGTATGTGTGTGTGTGCGCGCGCACATGTGTACGTGTGTTCATGTGTGTGTGTGTGTGTGTGCATGTGTGTGTGCATGCAAAAAAAAAAAAAAAAAAAAAAAAAAAAAAAAAAAAATGTGCGTGTGTGTGTGTGTGTGTCCATGTGTGCGTGTAAGTGGACGTGCAACTGTATATCTACTTGTGTGCGTTTGCAGGGTGTCTGTGTTGTGGTTGTGGGTTCTGACCACTTCTGATTCTTATTCAGCCTCCATACGTCGTCAATCAATGTTATTTTCAAAATAACAGCTGATTCATAGGATGAGGATGTATTAATATGTGTGTTGTCTGTGTGTGTTTGTGTGTGTGTGCGTATGTGTGTGTGTGCGCGCGCACATGTGTACGTGTGTTCATGTGTGTGTGTGCGCGCGCACATGTGTACGTGTGTTCATGTGTGTGTGTGTGTGTGTGTGTGCATGTGTGTGTGCATGTGCACACACACAAAAAAAAAAAAAAAAAAAAAAAAAAAAAAAAAAAAAAAAAAAAAAAAAAATGTGCGTGTGCGTGTGTGTGTGTGTGTGTGTGCGTGTAAGTGGACGTGCAACTGTATATCTACTTGTGTGCGTTTGCAGGGTGTCTGTGTTGTGGTTGTGGGTTCTGACCACTTCTGATTCTTATTCAGCCTCCATACGTCGTCAATCAATGTTATTTTCAAAATAACAGCTGATTCATAGGATGATATTCAGAATTAAGAATAGATGAATCATCTTGTATCTGTGTTAACGTTCATACTTTCAAGGAAATTTTTGAGGTTAGAAACCTCTCGATCACATCAAAAATTTTAGATTTATTGAACATTCTCCATTCACAGTTCACTTATTCATTCTTATTCTGCTGAATCTTGTATATTTAACAAAATTTTTTTTTTTATTTGTTCTTGTTTTGTCTTGTTTTCTTGTCTGTAATAAGGAAACAGTACAAAAGCATTTTATGCTTCCCTTTTTCCTTTAATTCACTTGCCAATTATATTATTTTGTTGAATGTTATCCCGATTGGAGCTTCTTAAAGGGATCTAGTAACTTTGTTGACATGTGCAAAAAGTGATGAATGGTTGATGCAATGTATATTGTTGTTATCTCATATGTCCACATGGTATTGTGTGAAAATTTCAAGTCAAATGGACATTGTATGGCCAAGTAATTAGCGAAAATGCAAAGTGATATTCAGTAACTCACTGCACTCACTTTGTACACAGAAGAAAAACTCGCCCGGAGTTTTTCTTATCTGAATACTTCAGTCATACATATCTTTGAAATTTGAAAAACCGAAACCTGTCCCGTGATTTTATTGTTAATACGAATACAACAAGGTATAAGAGAACCGCTAGAATTAGAATTTTATTTTGAGGATTTGGACAATGTTACTAAGTCCCTTTAATAGAAACGGTGTGTAGGATGTCACCGCGACTATTTTTTTTATTAAGAAGGGGTTTTATACCTTCTTGACAAGTATCTCTGCCTTCCTTGGTCCATTTATGTTCGTTCGTCTACACCCATTAGGTCAGTGTGTCATTTGGTCTATTACATGTACATGACTGAAATTTCCATTCCCCAACTTGAATCTTAAATTTAACTCTAAACCTAACCCTAAACCCTAATCCCAAACCTTAATCCGTATCTCAACCCCCAATCCTAATCACAACCCCTAATCCAAACATCTAACACTAATCACAACCCCTAACCATAACCCTAATCCAAACCCCTAACCGTAAATCATAACCCCATTCCCTAACCCTAACCCCTAATCCTAAATCCTAACCCCTAATCCTAATCCTAACCCTAAATCCCAACCCCAACAGCAACTCATAACGCTAAATCCTAACCCCAATCCTAACCCATAATATTTATCTTCATTTATGTAGTTCACAAAATGGAAGTAGACCAAACGAGTGCAGACCAAGCGGCAAGGTATAACCCTTTGGACTGCCATTCATCAACACTCTAAACTCTAACTCTACTTAGAAACTCTAAACTCTAACTCTACTTAGAAACTCTAAACTCTAACTCTACTTAGAAACTCTAAACTCTAACTCTACTTAGAAACTCTAAACTCTAACTCTACTTAGAAACTCTAAACTCTAACTCTACTTAGAAACTCTAAACTCTAACTCTACTTAGAAACTCTAAACTCTAACTCTACTTAGAAACTCTAAACTCTAACTCTACTTAGAAACTCTAAACTCTAACTCTACTTAGAAACTCTAAACTCTAACTCTACTTAGAAACTCTAAACTCTAACTCTACTTAGAAACTCTAAACTTGACCCTTAACCCAAGACCCAACCCTAAACATAATCCTAACCCTCTACCCTTATCCCAACCAAAATCCTAATCCTGACCCCTAACCCCAAACCATAACCCCAATCCCTAATCCTAATCCTAATCCTAAGGCTCTAGATTCTGATTTCATGATTACACATAGTGTAAGTAGACCAAATGGGTGTAGACCAAATGGAAGTAGACCAAACAGGTGAAGACCAAATGGGACTAGACCAAATGGGACTGGGTGTAGACCAAGCGGCAAGTATAACCCTTTGGACTGCCATTCATCAACACTCTTGACAGTGCAATCCGTTTCGGTCTGGGTTCTGCGTGATCTAATGTCAGTATGACGTTGGTATCGTGTACATTTAAATCAATGTTGTCTCCAGTTACTGGGCTTAGAGGTCTACAGACGATAGTTCAGATGGTCCAGTAGAAAAAAGGGCTTAAAGGGATCTAGTAACTTTGTTGACATGTGCAAAAAGTGATGAATGGTTGATGCAATGTATATTATTGTTATCTCATATGTCCACAGAGTATTGTGTGAAAATTTCAAGTCAAATGGACATTGCATGGCCAAGTAATGAGCGAAAATGCAAAGTGATATTCAATAACTCACTGCACTCACTTTGTACACAGAAGAAAAACTCGCCCGGAGTTTTTCTTATCTGAATACTTCGATCGTACATATCTTTGTAACGAAAGGGAAATTTGAAAAACCGAAACCTGTCCCATGATTTTATTGTTAATACGAATACAACAAGGTATGAGGGAACCGCTAGAATGAAAAATTTATTTTGAGGATTTGGACAATGTTACTAAGTCCCTTTAAACTAACCCGTGGAGAACTCATACTGTACTGCAGTAGAATCAGGTTATCCAAATACCCAATAAACAGAGAGTGTCTGGCACTAGCGATGAGTGGCACATCAAACTGTGCCAAAATTAAGATTCTACACAGACATGGGTATGCAAAGTCAAAAGAGAATCAATCAAATATTCATCTTCATCAATGATGCTTCCAAAGACTTGATTTTTAAACCAGCGGCATAGCAAGGAGAGGGTACAAAATATTTCAAACCAGAAGGCCGAGAAAAAAAATACATAGGGCCCCCTTTATCAAAGTGGCTTCCCCTTCCAAACCCCATCCCTGTGCCAATTTGTCATCTGTTTCTAGCCAAGGTTACTACATAAAAAGGTACTACTAATAAAGAAATAAAAAGACCAAAGGTGGACAATAACGAAATACATAAAGAGCTGCCCTTTAAGTGGTATTCCCTCCATCATCCTCCCCCTCCCCCTCCCCCCCCCCCCCCCTCCATCAGTAAGCTAACCTTTCACCTCTGTTTTTAGCAAATGGTTCTACTTAAAAAATGGAATTATCTGATTAAAAGAAAATAATACGAAGCCATAAAAAGGTAAACAAAATAAAGAAATATAAGATCCCCCTATAGGTGGCATCTCCTCCCTCGCCCCCCACACTCCCCACTCCCCCCCCCCCCACCCACTCATAGCACTTGTAAGCCAATGCTTCACCTAGAGCTGTTACTAGCAAAGGGTAGTACAAATGTCACATTGAAATGACATCAAACATCCTCCAAGACCAAGACTGATAAACTGACTGTGACTGTCAGAAGTGATGAACGTTAGACACAAACAGCTAGAGCCAAAGATAAACTCGCAGATGGAGCCATGTTCTTGGAGCAATAAAAGACATCAGAAAAGTGCCATAAAAAAGTGTCAGGGCAAATATCAACAAAGTGATATTTGCCAACTTATTGCACTGACTTTGTACACAGTTGGAATTCTCCCATGGAGACTTTCAAATCTAAATATTTTATTCATACTTTCATATATCTTTATAACAAAAGAGAAATTTGGAAGACAGAAACTTGACTGTTCTATGCTTCTATTTGTAATACGAAAACAACGAGGTATGTGAGGACCGCTAGTCTTCTAAGTTTTGTGGATTTTGACAATGTTACTAGATCCTTTTAAAGGGATCTAGTAACTTTGTTGACACGTGCAAAAAGTGATGAATGGTTGATGCAATGTATATTGTTGTTATCTCATATGTCCACTGGGTGTTGTGTGAAAATTTCAAGTTAAATGGACGTTATATGGACGAGTAATGAGCAAAAATGCAAAGTGATATTCACTAACTCATTGCACTCACTTTGTACACGGTTTTCGTGATCCAGTGGATATTTTAACATCTGAACACTTCAATCGTAAATATCTTCAAACCGAAGAGAAATTCAGAAAAAAATGAAACCTGTTCCATGCTTCTACTGGTAATACAAAAACAATGAGGTATGTGAAGACGGCTAGAGTTCTATTTTAAAGTAAGTTTGATTTTGACAATGTTACTAGATCCCTTTAATGCCCTTCTCAATCTCAACCAACGAAGACATACTGTACATGTAGTCAAGGAAGAGTTCAATCCCAAGGGTCACGACTCTTCCATTTAAATACCAACCAATGGGAGGACACTCCCATCCATCACAATGCCTCATCTTTATACTCTACTCTTGTCTTTATACTCTACTCTTGTATGTGTACTGTACATGAAAAAGTATTTTTGCCTGGGATTGGTATCGGTAGGTTTGCTGGTGACAAATCTATACCTGTAGAAACCCAAGCACACGCAAACTTACTTTCCAACCAGTAAAGGACACATACTAGAAATTTTGAACGCCTTTCTCACCCTCAACCAACGAAGACATACATGTAGTCAAGGAAGAGTTCAATCGCAAGGGTCACGACTCTTCCAGTTTAAATACCAACCAGTGGGAAGACACTCCCATCCATCACGATGCCTCATCTTTCTACTCTTGTATGTGTACTGTACATGTAAAAATATGTTTGCGTGGGTCTTGGTATCTGTATCTGTATGGTTTAAAACGTTTACGTTCTGTTCGCTTGGTCTATGACTCTTCCATTTGAATATCAACCAGTGGGAGGACACTCTCTGTAGATGCTCATATATCATTCTACTCTTGTAAATGTATTGTACATATATCACATACAAGTATTGTTTTGTGTGTTTGTCTGGTATCTCTATTGTTTGTACTAACTTGGTTTACACCCATTTGGTTTGGTTTACACCCATTTGGTTTACTAACTTGGTTTACACCCATTTGGTCTCTACTCTTCCTTTTAAATACCAATTTCCACCCTCCAAGACGCATCTCTCTATCTATGCTCATAGATCTTTCTACTCTAGTATAAAGTGTACTGTACATGTAAAATTATGTTTGTGTCGACTTGGTATCTCAATGGTTGGTGTTCCCTTGGTCTATATGTATGCCTCATTGTGTCTTTGAAAATCTTTCAAGTTTATTTCTTCTTCTTTTTTAAGTTTGTATCCTTTACTCTAGGAAAATATTCTTGGTATCTGTATGGATCTGTCACCAACTATACAGAAGCTGGACGAGAACTCACACAATTACGCATGATGTGCAGTTTTCTACTTTAGTCTAGTTTAGTCTATCAAACAATCAGAATTTTGAAACATGTTTCGGGCTAATATTTTGTACTTGATCAAAATGAGCGTAAACGGTTTACAAAGAGCTGATTCTGGACTGTACACCAATGTGGAGTATTAAACACATCCAAAGATAAATTAACATATTTAAACAGAGGGGGGCATATTTCAGTCGTTTGTTACATTACGTTCTAAAGCCAGACCCCAAACATCACTGAATAATGAAACAATGTCAATGGGGGCCCAAGATGAAATTTTTATATTCACATAGCTCCATGTACACACAGGAGGGGGGCACATCTAAGTATTTTGTGACAATGTTTCATTCTATTAAAAGCCAGACCCCATACTGAACAGAATAATGAAGAAATGAAACAATGTTAATGGTGCCCAAGATGTATAAATATTCACATACAATACATGATTGTAATCACAGAAGGGGGCACATTTCAGTAATGTATGACATTTCAATTTCTTTGAGGGAGGGGAGGGGGGCTACTAAGAATAAACCCATTCAACATATGCTTTACCTTTTGTTTTGGTTTGGGGGGGGGGGGGGGGAGAAAACAAATAAAACAAAATGGGTGGGGGGGGGGGAACCAAAATGAACTTATTTAACAAATACCTAGGAAACATTTTGAGTTCTTGGATGGGGCAAAGTACCCCAAAGATTGTACCCAACCACCACATGCCAAGTAGAAACAATTTGAGTAGGAGGGGCGGGGGTACGAAAGACAAAAGCACAACTAAGTAACACGTCCTAAAGAAACCATGGATGGGAGTGGTGGGGAGGAGGGGTAAGTTCACCAAGATAAACCCATCCAACACATGCTAAGAAATGAAAAGAGAGGGCAGTGGGGGGGGGGGGGGGGGGGGGGACCGGTGGGGGGGGGTAACCAAGATGAACAAGCAAGCAACACGTGCTGAGTGGTGGGGAGGGGAAAGGGAGGGGAGGGGATGGGGTGTCACAAAGACGCAACCAACACATGTACTGTATGCTGCTGACTCATTTACAAGGCCTGGAATATTCCAAGAATGCAATCTATTCTTCAACAGCCCTGACTGGTAAGTACAAGTACAATATATAAAGACCTTGTTGGCTGGGCAAGTAAATGCGTTGACTTGCATCTTCATTTAAACAGCGATGAATAGCCTAGTACAGTATAGCAGGGGCTAGACATTAACATTTGCCCGATCGCCCGGGTCAAGTAGAACTAAAAACTGATGTGATGTTGGGCAAGTAAAATTTCACACATGGTCAAATAGCCTAGTACATGCATGCAGTATAGCAGGGCTAGACCACTAACATTTGCCCCAATTGTCCAGGGCAAGTCAAAATTGATGTGATGTGATGTCGGGCGAAGTAACATTTTCAGAAATGGTCTAGTTTGCTTGCCCAGTTGGGCAAATGACATTTCCCGTTCAACTACGAGAATAGAATGTAATTCCTTGCGTGTACATAGATCTCATCTAGACGTAAAGCGGGCAGGCAAAATTTCTGTATGGGCAAGTCAAATTTTAAAATTATGACTTACTTTCCCAAACGGGCCAGTAGAAAAGATTAAAAAGTTAGTGTGGAAGGCTAGTGTGGTACTCACTTCTATAGCCTACAATGTCAAACAGTCATGTCTTTTAGTTTCTTTGATTGAGTACAACCCTTGACCCTAATAATAACAACTACACTGTTATAATGGGGTGGTATGCTTTGAGTTTAGAAATATGAATGAGTGCTGTACAACCTTGGCCATATAATATTAACCCAAGGTGTATATTATATTTAGCCTGACAGGCATTATAACTGGTTGCTCAATTTTATTCAATGAAGCTCTGTACTCCGTGTAGTAAATCTTAAAGGTAATATTGATTTCTGGTTTTACTGTTTAAGATTTTTTTAGATTTCGGTATGCACTCTCCATATTAAAACTACAGGCCAATTATTTGTATGACTAATCATGCGCCCTGTTTCATAAAACTTTTGCAATTGTTGTAATTATGTCCAATTATTGTAACTACCATGGCAACAGCTCCAATGCTCCAGGCTGATGGGCTGTTTTCCAACTAGTTACAATAATTGGACATGTACAACAATTGAAAAGGTCTTATGAAACGGGGCCCTGAATGTGTTATTTTAAAACATTAAATTGTGCTGTCTATAATATTGAATGTTGTGAGTTTTACCGATCAAATATGTATGTCACTCTTTGAAACAAACAGTAATTTCAAGTGTATTTGAAATCTAACTTCATAAAGTAACATAATATACAGTGGAAGTGGAACCTCATTATATAAGAAGGTTGGGACCATGAAAATGACAAATTAGGAGGATGGTGTTATAACAGACGTCTTATTTTTTAGGTTCCACTTTAATAAAGGGATCTAGTAACTTTATTGACAAGTGCAAAAGTGATGAATGTTTGATACAATGTTTATTGCTGTTGTAATGTGTGGAATGTATGTGTGTAATGTGTGGAAATGTCACGTTAAATGCATGTTATATGGCCGAGTAATGAGTGTAAATTCAAAGTGATATTCAATAACTCATTGCATTGACTTTGTACACGGTTACGACTATCCAGTGGATAGTTTAACATCTGAACACTTCAATTGTAAATATATTGTTAACAAAATGGAAAAAAAACAAATGAAACCTGTTCCACGCTTCTATTGTTAATACGAATACAACAAGGTATGAGAGAACCGCTAGAGTTCCAAGTAAGTTTTGTGGATTTAGGACAACGTTACTAGATCCCTTTAACTGGATGATTTCCAGAGGGATGGTATTGCCTTGTACCATTGAATTGCAACTCAAGGCTATTTCAACTTTTAATTCTATGTATTGACCTCAATTATCTGAAAGTATGCAAGAAGTATTCCCTGAAGTAAGGAGGCAAAATAAAAACGAGATCACTTACATCATGCATCAACTACATGTAATTATATATCTTCTTTTTGTTTAATCTCAATACTCCGAACAAGAATATTTTGGGTGATTTTGTGCTTTGCTGATATTTTATTACAAAATTAAAAATAACAGTTATGTGTCAAAGTGTGTCTTTTCATGTTTTGTTTACACTTTGCTGTATTTACATACTTGTTTTACACATTTTGAAGTAATACTTTTCTCAGTATCTCTTTACATGTACATGGAATACTGCCTTTGTACAGCCTGGTATACTTTCAAAGTGATACACTTATGGCAATCTTGTATGGAGTTTAAAGGGAGAGATCCACTTTTGCAAGCCAAAATTCAAAAGTTGCGAGGTTATTGTCTTATATGAAAGGAAATGTCATTTAATAGCATGCCTGAAAAAATTAGGGCTTGAAATCTCTTTTTCGTGGAGTTATAGACCTAAAACTGAATAAACTGAGGGACGTCGGTTAATTAGGTACATACGTATTTTCGGCCGGTGAGTAAGTTTGTACATAGATTTCACGGAGTGCCAGATCGGTATGCATGACCCCTACGTGACCCGCGCTAGCTACGTGACTCGCGCATAAATACTAAAGTGTGAGCGTTTACCAAGCAAAATACCCAAACATCGCTTAAACTGACTACATGTAATTATATATTCTTTCTTTTTGAGATCTTTTTCCGTGACATACGTTAACAAATGTCGGCTTCACAATACCTTTACGAGAATTAGTACTATATTGTTGTAATATTATGCTAAATCAGTTGAACTCCTTTATTGACCGATATATAGTTTAAATGGAGGGACGCATTCGTTTTTCATTTGTAGAATCCAAATTAGAGGGCTGTTCGCTCTGATTTTTTTTTTGCGTGTTACATTGATCCAAATCCGTCAACTGAAAGCTGTTCAAACGTTTTGTAAAAGTGGACCTGTCCCTTTAAGGCAACTCAATTGTATTTGTACATCTTTTTTAGTTAGAATTTCACTGACTCTAGTAGTGTACTCTTGTTCACACCCCCCCCCCCCCCTCCCAAATGCCCCAAAACGGGGAGAATTGCTAAATATTTTTTATAATTCCTAGACCCATCTTCCTAAAAAAATCCCAGCTAGCTTTTTTTTAGTAATAATCCTAATTCCATTTTTTATTACATGGCTAAGTATTTAACGCCATGATGCCTTTAGTTACTAAAACTAGGGTTAAATTAGCAGGTACCAAAGACTAACCCAGCCAGTACCATAATTGGGAACTACGAAAATTGCTTGTTGCTTACTAAACTGTATGATCTGAAATAGATTTAGCATGGAACTTAGCTAGCAGGGTCTTATGAATATATAATTGGGAACTACCCACAATAAGGAACTACGAAAATTGCTTGTTGCTTACTAAATAGATTTAGCAATAAACTACAAGTAAGCTAGCAGGGTCTTATGAATATATGGACCCAGGTAATAAGCTTACATGATCAAAGCACTGTTTACACTACCAGTAAAAAAATTGAATTGTTGTACTGTATATAATTACCACTAACTGCGTATTAGTGCTACTCTATTTCTATAAGTACTAAAACGATTCTTTCAATTCTGACACCGTTCGTTGACGTTGACGGCTTTTCAGGCTTTTCAGACTAGACTATCCGTGACAAAGGGTGCATTATGTTTGTGCCTGGAGTATAATTTGAGTCACGCTTCGACACAATGAGCCCAAAAACCACTGTTTGAATAGACAGCGAGGTGGGGTGCATGGTCACGCATTTACCGACTCGTGCATCAACAATAAAAGTTACATTAAATTGACTGTGACTTTTGAATGAAATCATTGACCTGCGTCCACCCAAATGAACGTTTAACAACTTGTGCTGAACTTCAAATGAACAGACAAACAGAACTAGAAGATATCGTGAGTTGAGAAAGAGATAATTCTGTTTAAAGATTGCCAGGAGCCCTGTAGAAACCATGTTTAGCTCCCCTCCATTTTCTATAAATATTTCAAGAAATAGAAGTTAATTATTATATGAAATTTGGCATCACATACTCCGACCTACTACATGTAGATGTTATGCAGAATTCAGTTCAGCCAAAAATCAACTATACACTCTTCTCACTCTAACCCAAGGATATAATTATGCAAAATATGATTTTAAAATCATCACTGGTCTGGATACAAAGTTACAATTGATAGAGTTCTACAAAACTTACACTAAACTCCAAATGAAAAGTAACAGACAAAACTATAAAATAATCAGGTATTTACATACCAGACTACATTGTTATTTGCAGTAACTTAATACTCGCATGTTTCTTGTAACCAAAAACATACTACTGTACACGTAAGCTTCCCAAACATATCAACAACAAGTGTGAACTTTTGTACTGTTGCTTAAAATAATTCAAGAAGTCTTGTAAGTAGAATATCTCTGTTATTCCCTCACCATGTATTGACGTACCAGGGATTTTGTGTCATATACAGTGATTTATACTGGCATGTTTCTTGTAACCAACAATCTACTAAGCTTGCCTGGCATATACAACAACCAGTATGCGTGATCTACTGCTAGAAAACCAAGAGTCTTGAAAGTAGAATAACTTGATTATTTCCTCACCAGGTATTGACATACATGTACCAAGCATTGGGTGTCATTATACGGACATGTTTACTACCAACACACTATAAAAACATACTTAAGCTTGCATGACATGTCAAAAACCAGTGTGACTGTACTAGTGCTAAAATCATTTAAGAATCTTAAAAGTTGAATAACCCAATCATTTACTCACTAGGTATTGACATACCAGGGCTTGGTGTCATTTACAATGATAAATATTGCCATGTTTACTACCAGCAATCTATAAGACTGAAGCTTGCCTGTTATAAGAACAATGTGTAATAGTGCTAAAAACCATCTAAGACTAAGAGTCTTGAAAGTAGAATATCTTGATTATTTCCTCACCAGATATTGACATACCAGGCCTTGGGTGTCATATAAAGTGATTTATACTGGCATGTTTACTACCAACATACTATAAGACTGAAGCTTGTCTGACATATCAACATCAAGTGTGTTTGTACTGTTACTAAAAATAGTTTTAGAGTCTTGGAAGTAGAATATATTGATTATTTCCTCACCAGGTATTGACATACCAGGGCTTTGGGTGTCATGTATAGAGTGATTTATACTGGCATGTTTATTACCACTGGACGGTGATAATAGTTGTTTACTAAACACTTGTACCATGCTTGCACAGTCTGGACAATATTGACCCAATAAAATGGTCGATCCAGCCCTTCCAGGAGATGTAATTTTAAAGCTTGTTCGGTTTCATAAATCAGATTAGTGGTGCCATCTTAAGAACGCCTTGCACATGGTGCTAAGTGTTATGAAGTGCGCACAAACCAGCCTAGTTATGAATGTTCTGACAGATTTGGATCGCCCTGTACATTGTACACCCCCATGCATCATAGGTTAGAAGAAAAATTCACATCTACTCAGTACTTGGTTAAACCAGCCACACACCCCCAGCCTACCACATACACAGAACATACAAGAAAATAATATGATGAAATATAAACAAATTTGTGATTGTGACATTAATATCTTATTTTATTTATTTAATTTCTCCCTCTTAAACAAGCAGTTTTCAAGAGTACTGGACCCCTAATTAGGAGCATGCTCTTTGTATTTCTTCTTTTGTTTTTTCATCAATAATTAGGGGTCACGTACTCCCCCCCCCCCCCCCCCCCACCTCCCCTCCCCCCTCAATGATATCATTAGCTACATTTCAATTGATTTTAAATATATATATAATATGATGACGTCATAATGAAGGTAAATTGAGCATTCCCATTGGTTGATTACCGATGCTTAATCCGGTATAATCAATGGTAAAGTTATAATACATATGTATTATAACTTTTCAGTATGTACAAACTGACCATAGAGAGCCAAACGAGCTGCGCAGGGGATTGCCTTGGAGTGCGTAATGTGCTTTTGTGCGCTTGTTCTTGAATGGGGAAAATGCGCAGAGCGCGCAATTATTTCTAATACTCGCTGGCACTTAACACAGTACGCAGGGCCGACAATGGCTGGAGAGAACACTCACAATTTGAGCAAGGTCAATTTGGGTTTATCAACATGATAACCATATCAGTTCCTCAAAATAATCATATTATATAACAAATAGTACATGCTTCTTGTCGTTAAATATTCCACAATAGACACCTCTACATTTTTAATTTCTCTCGTGCGATTATATTGCACTCGGCCTGCGGCCTCGATGCAATATAATCGCTCTCGAGAAATTAAAAATGTATCGTTGTCTATTCTGGTATATTCAACTCCAAACCATGCACTATTTGTATAATATTTTATGACCCAACTCATAAAGTTCTAGATGCACATGACTGTCTCATTATACTTATAGCTGTTGACTCTTCAGTCTGGTCTATGTTTACCCACTGTCCTGACAACCGCCTCATCTCACAGAAATTTATAAACATGTTGAGATACATTTTTTTTTTCAAGAAAGGCACGATTCCGCACAAAGCACTGTCTTAAATAAACTTTAACCTGTTTCTTACTAGATTATGCAATTCCCATAGAGTTTATACAGGGCCCATAGGTCTCCTGTATAGGTCCCCATTCTCCATTGAACCTTCTTAAAGGGGACCACCAGGCAAAGAACAAAACATAATTATATGTTTTGGTACCGTTTTGAGATATCAAATAGATACCCAACATTTTGCAAAGGGTTGTGTAATTCATAAACAATACAATTAATTACCACCACTTACGGAACCATTATTATTTCATGGTTCCGTACGCGCCAAACATTTGCGAGTGCGCCAATGCTATTCAGGCGTACATTTGGAGACAATAGAATCCCGGACGATTCGTTCACTCTGGACAAAGGTTTTCTTTGTACATGAACCCATGCTTTAGAATGGTGATGCGTTTTCCAATTATTTTTTTTTCTTTCTGGAAACATATTTTTCTGAACTTGTTGATGGAATGCAATATTAAAGATGTTACCTTTCATTTATAAGAATATTATTTTTTGGTGGTTGTACCCTTTAATCTCATATTGGCAATGTTAATTTGTGTTTCATGTTCATATCCAAATAGGCATCATCATGGGGAGACCAAGTCAATTATGTCAAAGTCAAGGTCAAAGTCAAAGTCAATGTCAATGTCATCATGCTGAGACCAAGTTTAATTACATGTAGATCATCTCTCAATATGTGACCTGTCATCACAAAAAGCTGATAAAGTTGTAATTTATTTCAACTTTCTGATTACTTATTTCTGAATTCTCCAAAATGTCATCTTTGCAATGACATTATTATACAGCAGTACATAACTACATGTAAATAACCTTTCCAAATTGCTGCAGTAAAACTATTGATTCACATAGCATTTTAGAGACTAGGACCCCGTTTACAGTGAGAAAAAGGCAGGGCCGGGCCAGGCCCGGGCCAGGCCGCGGCGGAGTTGGCCCCGCAATTTTGTGCGTTTACAGTGCGAGGCCAGGCCGCGGCCTACATTGTAACCTTCCAATATTTTGTCGTAGTGGCGCTCTGCATGTAAACAAACGATTATTTTGGGGGGCGCGCCGGGGGTCACAGTGTAGATCCGGTCGCGCGCGCGCGGGATATTTCCAATGAATCTTTTCCCCAATTCCCTATGTTTATGCATGTTAAATGCACGGCGAACTTTCGAATATCACAGCTGCCCGTACCTAATATAATAATTGATTAATCTTTGTTCTACCCTACAACACGAGAATATGGACGAGGAAGATCGACTTCGTCGACTTCGAGTGCAAAATCGTGACAATGACAGGAGGATGAGGAGATCTCGACGTACTTGGCTTGACACACCGAAGAAAATACCATGAAAGCGTGGGTTCGATTGTTATGGTACGGCGTCATTATCCTAGGACGTAATGATCCTTTCACTTCCGGGGTAACAGTTGGCCCCGCAATTGGCCGCGCAATTGGCCCCGGTGCGTTTACAGTGAGAAAAGGCCGGGCCAGGCCGAGGCCGAGACTACCTCCAGAGCTGGTCCAAATGCGTGGCCAGTTTGGCCTCGCAATTGGCCGCGCAATTGGCCCCGGTGCGTTTACAGTGCGGGGCCAGGCCGCGGCCTGGCCGCGGCCTGGCCTGGCCTTTTGCTCACTGTAAACGGGGTCCTAGGTGGAAAGTTTCTTTTGATACATGTATACCTTGATAACAATACCCTTGTACACAAAGGTAAGATATCCATCATCGACATAAACACTGTGTTATTTATGAAGTCTTTATAATACATGTTCTCCCTTTTTCTCAACTTTAGACACTTTATGAAGGGTTCTGTGGCAATAATACAAGTCGCTTATAATGTTATATTCTTGATAACTTTTCTGTCTGGATAATATTGATGTACTGCCATGGCAACAGTCTAATGTCATTGAAATTTACCAAAATATCTCCTTTAAAATGATGAACTTTTTATTGCACATGAATACATCAAATTTAATTTATATTATAATCTTATTCCCACCACCATGGAAACCGATACTTACAAGCAACATTTAATCTTATTCCCTATCATTTATTTAGCACATGTCATCAAATATAATTGTGTACATTTACTCTGCTTGTAAATTATACTGGTACGGTAATGTTTGTTTGTGATCACTCATCTCTAAATTGGCAATGTCACCATGCTGAGACTATGGCTAATTATCCAGGTCTCCCTATAGTATAGATAATCGAGGCATCTCCCTCTTCAGAAACTTGTGATACCAACCATTGTAAATGTCAATTATAAATATATCACTCCTCATTCATACATACATTATATATATGCGAATTAATAATGGCCTTGAGAAGCTTTCTATCTTTGTACTTGTAAGTAGATTCATCCGTAAAACTAAAAGCAAACTGATGACAGTGCACAATACGTACAGCAATGCTAGAAATTAACCTTTTCGCCTTGTGGCCCAGTCGGGCAAGTAAAAACAAGATTGTTTCACTTTGAGTGGCCCCAAACCTAAATCTGGTGGCCCCAAACCAAGAAAAACAAAACAAATTCTGTTACATTTGGTTGCCCGAATGGGCCAGTAGAATTTAAGATCAATGAAATTTGGTGGCCCGGAGCTAATTTTTAGTGGCCCTGGGCCAGCCGGCCTATGCTAATTTCGAGCACTGCGTACAGTACATATACATTTTGTATGTATACAATATGCTCAAATGACATGCTATTTCTAAGTAAAGACATATTATACGACTGTACAGATCATAATAAGATTTTTTTGTTATTACTTTATGGAATATGGACCCATTTCAAGGAAGACTTTTGTAGCATGAACAAGCATTAACCTAA
Source organism: Echinarachnius parma (assembly GCA_037951105.1). NCBI lineage: Eukaryota > Metazoa > Echinodermata > Echinoidea > Clypeasteroida > Echinarachniidae > Echinarachnius > Echinarachnius parma. Next base: position 13,311 of record JBAMJV010008824.1, on the reverse strand, counting down.
TATTGCCTATATGGGAACCTGGTGGCAGGGATAAAAATACACGGGGGCATCTGAAACACGATTGTCCCCGTAACCTTTGAAATCGCCCCCGTGAGCCAAAACATGGGTAGGCGAAAAATGTGTTCTGTTTAACAAAATCGCCCTCGCTGTGTATATATCACATCATTTATTAGTTAGTCCCACGCATGCAAAATTTTCCCTTTATTTCACTGAGAATACTTGTCAGGCTGTGCCTTTCCAAAAATACAATCAAAGACTGAATGTCTGAATTCTGGACTAATAGAGAGAAATGGTTTTCAAAATTCATAAAAATGGAACTACGAGTATCTGGTAGGCAATGGCTTTATTTGTTCTGTACATGCTCATCTGGCTGGATTTTGGAAAAAGGATTGAGCTGCATTTGTTGCGGAGCTGACAAAGTCTGAAACATGATGCTCCCAGCTTTACATGCAGCTCAGCGAGGCCGAAACAGACAAAATGGGAAATACAAAAATGCCCTCGCATCTATGTCGTGACATTTACATCAATCAAACAAGGGACTTTTCGATAAATCCCTTCCAGTTACACCTGGCATAGCATTCAGATTCTATTTAGCTTTTCCACTGAGAACAAATTGTATTGGGTACAATATAATGACTTTCAAAGTTTCAGGTACCTATAACATGTATACCATTCACCATGACCATTCTTCTTACCCTGAAAGGGTTAGTTTTTAAATGAGTTTACAAGTTTGAATTTTCCATCTGTACTGATACAATATCTTCCTTGTCTGATTCAAAGTACCCAGTTCCATGGATAGATTATTCTTAAAGAGATCTAGTAACTTTGTTGATATGTTCAAAAACTGGCAAATGGTTGATAAAATGTGTATTTCTATGATCTGATATGTCCACTGAGTGATGTGTGAAAACTCTGAGGTAAGTGGATGTACGTAATATGACCAAGTAATGAGCGAAAATGCAAAGTGATATTCACTAACGAATTGCACTGACTTTGTACACTGTATATATATAACTATCCAGTAGATATTTATGAATCTGAACATTTGTACATATCTTTATAATGGAAGAGAAATTTGGAAAAACTGAAAGCTGTTCCATGCTTCTATTGGTATGTGAAACTGCCAGACTTCTAAGTAAGTTTTGAGGATTTTGACAATGTTAATAGATCCCTTTAACTAGATCTACACATTCAATGCTAACTAATGTTGGTAAGATCATTCTGCACAGACCCAAAAAGAGTATTTCAGGGACCAGTCCTCAATGGGTTAAATGTATTTTATCAGTCTCCACAAGCAGTGTCAATCACTGTTTTGTAAACCCATCTTCATTATGATTTCCAGAAAACTCTACTATGTACATTTGAAAAATTGAATTGAACATTTTCCCCTCCTGAGTTGCATACTACTTTCATGTTAATTGGTCTACCTATAGATAGTCTAAATAGAGTTCTAAGTGGCTAAGCCTGAACGAAAATAGATCAGGGCCTTTTTGATAAATTGGCTTACGAAGGTAAACCCCTTTCATCAAAGTAGCTTACAAGATTAGATACCCTTTGTCAAAAAGGAAGTTCACATATAGATTAATCTGGGAAAAGGATTTTGTTTGAAAAAAAAACAGGGTTTCATCACATTAGCTTAGAAGAACATTACATTGATTGTGAGTGTGTCCTATGACCATTGATCAGGGCAATGATTGAAAAGCTCTTAGAGATTATGATCAATCATATTACAGTAGGTATGAAATAAATCAAATATATTTTTATGTTCATTGTCGGATATTAACCCGTTCCCTTCGAGATTATGAAATCCCCATGTACAGTATACTTTGTACATGGCCCACCCAGCTCCCATAAGCAACAGGTTTATAGCCCACAGTGCCCTTGTAAGTGTAGCTCAGAATAGTATGCTCCTCAGTGAGTTGAGATGTTGGACAAGATAAATGTGCAGGTTTGTACTGTACCTAATGACCAAGGGTAATACGAATACTAATGCTACGGTGCTTAGAAACTTTATACAAGGTGGCCAAAATAAAATGGAAGAAAAAAAAACTTCCCATATAGTTATAACATGTGAATGACTGGTTTCTCTAAGTTTCACTGAGAAAAATGATACCAAGATCAGCCATTTTGGTTAGGTAGTTTTTGCTCCAGAGTTTGTAACTGTGTTTTTTTAGTCTGCTGCTATGTCAGTAGTCACGTTACCCTCTTTAGCTAGTGCATGCCTAGATGATTGATCATGTGGTATACTGTTGGAAAACATGGCAGCCTCCAGTGGTCAGTGAAAGCAGATGAAAATGGTCTAAAAATCATTGATTATTTCCATTATTAGGGTTACCCAAAAGGAAATATACGTGACTAGAAGTGACAGGAATTGTGACACTTATCTGTAAGTGTAACAGTAAGAAAAATGTCAGCATGATTTGGCTTCCCTTTAAACCAGTGAGCTGGGTATTTAATAATTGTATTTTTAGGGGCTTTCAGCCATGAAAACATTGTGATAATCATGCACACCAAAGGGGGTGATTATGTCTCACAGACTATGCTTATTCGCTCCATAGAGCATGACTATGTTGCATAATAGTAAGAATGATGTCATAACATCACTTATAATGTTTGAGTAATTTGCCTTTGTGGAAATGTACAGTATGTACAATGTAAATTATGGGGAAGACATTTTTAAGCACTTCTGAGCAATAAAATAACTAAATTAAGAAATATACAAACAAATTTGCAGGAGAACGTGTCAACTTAAAACCTATGACATTGGATATATACAGTATAACTATGGAACAATGCATTTTTTGTCAGGGCCCCTATACAACAACAACAAAAATCCCTTTCAAACTGGTTACCTGTATCACTTGAAATTTGTAATATTTGGTACTATTTTATTACAATACTTAGACTAAAGCTCTGTCTTCCAGACCTCAAAATGTATTCTTCATATATCTATCTTCTTAAGCCGAGTACCTGGTATTATTTAAACTCAACCGTGACTTAAATGGCTGACAGAGCTAGAAATAACCTTTCAGGAATTTTGTTTAACCGCATCCTCGAGAGTCGACAGATGACCGAGCAAATGCCTGACGCCTCTTGGAGGCCTACCATGCAACCATCCATGGTTCACCCCAGACTGACTGGACAACTCGCAAATGACAGGAAACAATCAAATTAGCCACCTTTTCATCTTCACTTAGGTTCACAGTAAATTTAGTGACGGCTTGGATCGCGAATGCAAAGCATCAGATGTGTGTACATGCGGTGTTGGCCTACTACTTGTAGTATGTGTATTGTGTATATACCCGAAGATGTAATTTATCATGGGAGGCAGGAGAACACTGAATTTATGACAGAAATTACTTCAAGGTTCAAACAGATCATCTACATAAATATATATGTTGGCTATTTGCTCATATATGAGTAAGAATAACTTGTTTTTTTAAAGAAAGTTACCGGTTAACCCCTTGACCACGGGAACCGAGTGGGTTGTGTACAAAGTCTATGGGGATGGGGAACGGGTTAACCAAGAACCGGCCACTTTCGTTACAAGTTTTTAACTCTTGTTGAAAATAACCGAAAGTTCTGCTACACCTACAGCACTTGTTTGTATTATTAGCCTTATTGTAATGCTTGTGTTGCATGTATTGAAGACTACTCTTTATTACCTATTCAAAAGAATTGAACTATGAATAATGGGAGGCAGACCATTGTCAACTCTTTCTTGTTATTCCAAAGAGTTGAACCATAAAAGCGGATACTTCCTCAAAGTCAACTTGTGTACAGACCCCGTGTTCACACACAAAAATCATGACTAAAGAATCAGCAGCTGACTATAGAATCAGCTGCTGATTAGCTATACGATGAAATTTGTGTGTCTGAACGCTGACTAACGAAACGACGTATAGCGAATCATGATTAACGAAACACGGGTTTGATCGTCGTTTCGTACGAGAGCTGACTAAAGAATCAGCATCATTTCGTGTGTGAACAACGGCTCGCTCGTTTAATAATGATTAGCTATGTATACGAGACTTGTATAACGGGGCGGAGCTTAACGCCCCGCAGACAGAACAAAAAGACAACACACTGCGCAGTATCAAACTGCGCGCTTATACGATGTTTCATGCAGCTGGGGGCAGCTGGAAGCCAGCTGTTGTGGGATCTTGGTTTTGTGTGTGTGAACGTAAGGGGTAGTTTGGTTATCTGTACGACGTATCCTTAGTCATGATTCTTTAGTCATGATTAAAGGATGAAAATTTGTGTGTGTGAACATGCAGAGAGTCCACACAATAAAGTCCAGTTATGTAATCTCAAGCACTCCTAATCCCTTCTAGATAGCTGTTTGGGGGTAAACAGTACACACTGGAGGTATGCTGCAACATCCCATAGCACTAGCGGTGGGATTTAATGGCCCATTGATTATGGTAATAACTAATAGTTGCATGGGGGTGATTACAATAAAAAGGTAGGGCTAAGCAACTATTTAGACAAGTAAGTTCTAAATATAACTGTACTGTACATTTAGAAGAACATCTTGTGAAAGGTGATTCACTGATAACAGTACTTGTAAACAATGAATAAGTGTTAAAAACTTAATAAGGACTGTAAATTAAAACATAAAAGTGTCAAAAGTTTTACATGCCCAAATGAACTTGTACAGTATTTAGTAACAGAAGTTTTAAATGCTTGTCTTCTTTGGCCTTTAAGTACCTAAACCTGTATTTTAGTGGCCCAAAACACTTTAAAGCAAGTCTTGATTTTACTTGCTCTTATTAAAGTTATACTTATTTGCTCTAAAATGGGCCATCATTGACTTTAAGGTTAATTTCTAGCTTATAATGTGTCGTTTAAAGGGACTGTCCGCCTTTTACAAATCGTCTGAACAGTTTCCAGTAGACGGATAGGGATGAATGTAACGCACACACAAAAATTCAAATCGAACAACCCTGTAATTTGGATTCTACGAATGAAAAACGAATGTGTAGAAATCATCCCTTCATCAAACTATATATCGGCCAATAAATGTGTTTAACTAATTTAGCATAAAATTACAACAATATTGTATTTATTCTTGTAAAGGGATTGTGAAGCCGACATTTGTAAAGGTACGCTACGGAAAAGGTCTCGAAAATGACGAATATACAATTAAGTAAGTTTTAGCAAGTCTTAGTTATTTTGTTTAGTAGTTGCTTATACGCCGATGTTCGATCACAATCTGTGCGCGGGTCACGTAGGGGTCACACACAGCCCCGGAATGCGCCGGCTACTATCGTGAGCGAAATTTTGCATGGGTGAATACTCAAAATATAAACGATGCGCCGTCGGTTTTATTATGTTTAGGTCTATAACTCCACAAAAAAAAGATTTCAAGCCCTAATTTTTTCAGGCAAGCTGTTAAATGACGTTTTCCTTCATTAAGACAATAACCTCGCAACTTTTAAAATTTGGGTTGCAAAAGGCAGACAGTCCCTTTAACATAATAATTGTACAATTAAAACAAAACAGTAAGTAAAAAGGACATCTAGATAGGAAATGTTATGTCAGAATGGTACCATTTCAGAACTGTTTATTTTCAAAGAATGTCACAGAGCTCCAAAATAAACCTAGAAAATATAATAATCATACCTTCAGAAAGGCAAGAAACGTAATACAATAAAATGTGCAAAGAAAAATAGGCTTTGCCAGGATTCAAACCAGAAACCTCCTTTCTTTGCTCATTTTCATTCATTTAAAACATTTCTAGTCAGTTTCCTCTAGGTTTGAATACAATTTCTCTGTATACAAAATAGCCTCTAATGAGGTGAATTATTTGAATATTTCCATACAAGACACAATACACCAAAAGCTACATCCTATCTATAGGCTATAACTGTGCAAGACCTCAGCCAAACAAAACTTCATTGGATACCATTGATTTACAATGTATCAGGAAATTTGATCTCATGACCCCAAATCTAATTAGATCAATTAATTTCACTTCAAACTGTATCAATTTAAACGTATTCCCTACTATGCTTTGTAATCTCCATACATTTACAATGTATAATACAGGACCCATCAGGTTTCATAGGGCAATGGGTTAATAAAAATGATGACAAGTTATCCATCAAGGGGTTTGTAATATCGTCTATGTAATGACCTTTGACCTTTGACCTCCAAAGTTCAAATTCTCAGGAAGTCAACTTGCTACACCACCCACACTTACATCTGTACAACTATTATCTAGAATATTTCATCATTTTGTCAGAAATATTTTTGGCCACCAGGCCCCAAAGGACCGTCACAATAACGCCTAACAATCCTGTATATACTGTAGGAACATTCTGCATTCTCTACCAAAGCGTGCCCACGACTTGGCATGCATTACTAAAAGAACCAATGCTCACTACAAATTGCATAGAGCATCACTTCTTTTAGTCATGCATTGGTCACGATTTGGTAGAGAATGACGAAACCTTCTCATATATGAGGATGTCAAAGGTTACAGATCTGTGTCTGTGAAGAGTGTGTATTACATTTGTATGTGTCTGTGTCTTGCATTGTTAATGTTATTTTATTTTGTGTGTGTATATGTCATTACTAGCACAAGTTTAGAAAACATATATTTATCATTGTTAGTATGCGCTATAAAAACAATCACTTTAATATTTTTGTTAGTACTGTTCCATTGTCTGTGTGTGTGTGTGTGTGTGTGTGCGTTTGTAAGGACCTTCAACCGGGGATACACACAAGTTTAAACACAGGCAAACGGGGATATTCCGGAAACCGGGCATATCCCCGGTTTCCGAACAGGGGGGTATAGTGCTTCAGGGATCGTCTTAAGGGCTGTACTGTATGTTATTATGATTTTTTGAGGATATCCCTTATATGCCCGTTTTGCATGTTTTTTTACATAGTGGGTGTATAAATGTGTTTTTGTGTATGCAAGTGAATGTGTGTGTATTTTTAAACCCCCCAATTGGGAATATTGCCATGTTTACACACCAGCAAACCGGGGACAAGCCAAACATCATTAAACAAACGGGCATATCCCCGTTTGAAGGTGTTTATAACATTGAAAAAAACATTTATCCCCGATTGAAGGTCCTTACAAGAATGTGTGTGTGTGTGTGTGTGTGTGTGTGCACTTGTAAGGACCGGCAAACGGGGATACACACGGGTTTACACACCGGCAAACGGGGATATGCCGGAAACTGGGGATATCCCCATTTTCCGAACAGCCTCTATAGTGCTTTAGGGATCGTCTTAAGGGCTGTTCTGTATGTTATTTTGATTTTTGAAAGATATCCCTTATTTGCCCATTTTATATGTAACCGATGGTGTGTATGTGTGGACTGTTTGTGTATGTGAGTGTGTGTATGTGTAAACCGGCCAGCCCATTGGGCATATGTCCATGTTTACACACCGGCAAACCGGGGATAAGCCAAAAAAGCCGAAAAAAGCGGGCATATGGGCAATTCCGTATGAGAGAAGGCAAAAACACCACATCTCAAAGTTGAGCAATCTTCCCTAAATCAAACTGTTATCAATAGAGGAAAACTTGAATTTTAGGAAACTGAAAACCGTTTGTATATAGCTCGATTGGTTTTTCAAATATTTCTGCTTGAATTGAACAGAAATTTATGACCTTTTATTCATAAATCAGCTTCATTTTGTGAAAATAAAGTGAATCTTTTAATTCAATGACTGTTTCTACTCATTTTCTCATATTTTCCATACGATGTTGTAACAATCACAAATTGTAAAGCATGGGCAGTAACTTCATTGCATATTTTTTTGAGAAATTTTAAAAATCTATGCACATTTGATCGTAATTCCGTTACGATAAAACGTTTTAAGTTTTTCTCAATATCTTATTACTTGTTCTTTAGTCATATCATTGTGAATTCTCTTCCTTCACCATAGTCCTAAGAACTTCCAACATAATTTTCTGAAATAATGTCACTACTTTTTCCAAAAATGGCGTAACAGTATTAGTAATTCCGTTACGTAACGGAATTACATGCACATGGTTTGTAAGGTATTGAATGATATTGCTGAAAATAACATTTTTTCTTGTTCTGAATGTAGAAATACCCTTTAAATAGCATGAACTGTAGCCCTGTAGACAATAAGTCATTATACATACATGTACTGTACAATGTTACTTTATGTGACTCATTACCTCACATGCTTCATATTGCATCAATGGTGATTTAACTAAATTGATACACGATAGATGATTTCTCTAATTTCTCCATGAACATAATAGAGATGATAATGTTCTATCATTAAATTAGTTTCCAGCAAGACCCACTTGACTGAAATTATGAAGATGCAGCAGATTCATGTTTGTACTTTAGAAAGGGAAAAACAAAAACAATAACAAAAATTTAAAAATATCCAGTAATTAGTATGACACTGGTTCTACATTTATTTTCTCACATTAATTTACATTGATGTATTTTAAGATATAAATCATACCTTCAACTTTTAAGGAGATTTAATATTAATAATTTTGTATGTAGATTTGAATATCATTGATCAGTTAAGGGCTCATAACTCACCATTAATTATGTAAATTTGTATTAAACTGAAGCATATATAATCAAACATAAATACAGAAGTCAGAATAGGCTTCAAGATATTCAAAACTACATAATACAGGCTAAGATATGTTTTATTCATTATCATAAAGTCAGAATTCATTGAGTGTTCAGTGTGCTTCTGTATGCAGATCAAAGAAGATGTACAAAGTATTTGCATTTTCAAATGGGAATTCCTAAAGGTGTCTTTCATTTTTTGCAATTCGATTTTTATATTTTATATAATATGCTAACTTTTTGTATTTGGATCATACATGTTTATATCCGTACATGTATTTCATGAAATGAATGAAAACGCATTCTAAATTGATTTGAGAGTAAATTAAGATCACTTTAGGATGAATTTTTTAAAAGAATAATTTTAGAATATAACAAGAGTTTATATAACAAATCTTGATTTGTTTGTAATTCTGTTACGCACACACATAAATTCAGGATTTGTTCTGGTCCTTATGTAAGAGTTTAACAATGCATACATTGTTTAACACTGCATACAAATTAACAATGCATACAAATTCTTTACTATAGACTGTACGCAGAAAAATGTAACCAAGAAATTGCATTTTCATGGGTGGATTCATGGGTGGATTTCACAGGCGTAATTCCGTTACAGTGACATTCGTTTGTCTTAAGGTAATTTCAGAGGTTAAAATAGATCATTTCTGGAAAAAAGATGTACCAAATTCAAGTTTGTAACTTGAATGATAAGTTTTTATTACCAATGAAGAATTTTTTTGTGGTAGCTTTTGCAGAAAATCATTACAAAGTTAGTGTTGAATAAAAGACCCCTTTCCGTTATGATTGTATTTTGGTCTCCTGACGCTACAGTGTTATAGATTTGTACCTCTAGTACCCCTGCCAGTTATTAAAGTTGTAAAAACTGTGGAAGTGAAAGGAATTTTAAATATGATTAAGAAAACAGAGCTAAAAATCACTTATATATCATTCTGTAACAGTGGAATTGCCCATTCACAATGCATTTCCATTCACACAGATTTCCAATATTCAGGAAGTTTACGAGGCTTTATACATGTAGCATTGAAAGTTGAATTATTTGACCTGTTTGTGATTTTAAATTGTTTAAATGTTTCTTGATATTGATGATGTGCAGTTCTTTAGCATGTCACATAATGTAGGTACTTTTTTTTTTTTTTTTACTTTGGGTTTTTTCACCATTTAACCATTTTTCTTGAAGTAAAGGAAAAATTCAAAAATGTTGCTATTTTTTACTTCAAATATGGTTATTATTGTCAAATTATTGATTTTTGAAAAGTATTGAAGCTAAAATGTGAATTTGTTGTTGTTCATGTACCAATTTGTGGAAAAGTTGATCCCACTGCTTAAGTTGTGTAATTCCGTTACACACTTTAGTGGACATAGTTTCTAGGATTTTTCTTTCATTTAATTGATGCAATCCTTTTTAATTTCTTGCCTACTAATATAAAGCTGAAAATAAACCGAAATAAAGCTGGAGTTTAGCAATATTTTTTTTAAATTTCACTCTTATTTGTATTTTGGCCATATTTTCATTTATTTTACACATAACAAGTTCAAAAATTGCTTTACAGATATGTCAAATTATGGTTTATATTCAAGTGCTAGATAGCCTTGATGTTTGCATTAGCATGTAAGAAAAGTTGAGTGCAAAATAATTGAGTTTTCCTTGTAACTTTCAGAGATGTAATTCCGTTACAAATTTGTGTAATTCCGTTACAGTGGTCTTTTTTCAAAAAAGTGAATTTGTGAACTTATTATTGTGTTGTTTATGCACGTACTTGTTCCAAAATGAAGTTGACATTATCAAGATACAAAAAATACATAAAATCAGTTTCAAAGTGTCTTATATTTCAGAGAAACTCAACGCAAACTTGTAGCAAAAAAAAAACTCCATTCTCCGGTAATTCCGTTACGGTCACACATATTGGTCTAGTGTGCAACAACACATGGAAGATATAAAACCATTTCTCTATCATGTTGTAGCCTGGTTACCCATACAACTTATATAAGTATCAAAATTTACTTAAGTCATGAGAATATTGCGCAGGGAATGAAATAATGAGCAAAAAACGTCTCTGAATGTAATTCCGTTATGGTGGAATTGCCCATATCCCCGTTTGAAGGTGTTATAAAATTTATCCCCGTTTGAAGACTCCAAGTATGTGTGTGTGTGTGTGTGTGCGTTTGTAAGGACCGTCAATCGGGGATACACACAAGTTTAAACACCGGCAAAACGGGGATATTCCGGAAACCGGGCATATCCCCGGTTTCCGAACAGGGGGGTATAGTGCTTCAGGGATCGTCTTAAGGGCTGTACTGTATGGTATTATGATTTTTTATGGATATCCCTTATATGCCCTTTTATTGACATAGTGGGTGTGAAAGTGTGTGTGTGTGTGTGTGTATGCAAGTGAATGTGTGTGTATTTTTAAACCCCCAAATTGGGCATATTGCCATGTTTACACACCAGCAAACCGGGGACAAGCCAAACATCATTAAACAAACAGGCATATCCCCGTTTGAAGGTGTTTATAACATTGTGTGTACCATATCCCCGATTGAAGGCTCTTACAAGAATGTGTGTGTATGTGTGGGTGTGCTTGCATCCATAGTATTCAATAAAATAGACATACAAATTAGTATATCAAATAATTTGATGAAAATGTTTCATGGATCAGTTTCTCAATATCGTTATCATTTATCCAATTCATACATACATTTTTAAAATTTAGACATCTAAAACTATAAATTATATATTTTTATAAAAGATGAATATATATAAATAATACAATGTTTGAAAAAATAATAGCCACTAAAAAGGCACTAGGCGGTAATGCCTTAAAAATTCAAAAAGGAAAATTATATATGAATTCATTAAATTACATATATCTCGATACAAATTAAAAATTCACTAGTACAATACAGCAAGCATGCTTGAATTTAATATAATCAGAGAGTATATTATAGCAAAGCATTATATTACGTATTTGGCCCACCCACCAACATAACACGTTGTGTTTCATAATCATACTGCAGCAGCTGCACACGTTATATCAAAAATGTATACCTTGGAAATGTACAGCGGCTGGTTAAAGTCCCTCCCACCGGCGAGTCGGAAACCCCACGGGCCGGGCCCGGGTATCGTCACGTTGATCCGCTGGGCCATTTGGTGAATTTCACGGGCTTTTCAATCCGCTAAAATTATCGCCTCGCGAGCTGAATGTTCGATCGAAGGGGTAAATATCCACTAAAATTCACATAAAATGTCCAGGAGTTCCGTATCTAGCGTTTTTTCGAGAAGGAAGATAAATGACACAGGCTGAAAAAGACAGACGGCTAACACACACAAAAACACCGGAGACCCGCAACGAATGAGAGAATTGCTGCAGTACAATTTAGCTATGCGCTATGCATGCACAGTACATGTGTATTGTGTATATGGAGGAAGTAGATATACGAGGGGTGCTACTCTTATGCATCGAATTACACTTCGTTGTGATATAAGTAAAATATTGTATTTGAGATTTGACGTATATTGTCAAAACTACATAATATGTACTGCCACGCTTCTGAACAAATATAGATATTTCACATTCCGCATGCTCTAATTCATTCGTTTTCAATTATGAACTCGGAATCCACTCTCATTTGTACATTATCCGATTTACGTGCTATTTTCATAGCGTGACAACCCCCGTTGGCATAGAAGTTGGGTTACTCACAAAATCTCGAAGGCGTGTTCAAAAAGAAGAAAGTTTTTGTTAGGAGGGCGTTTTGTAGTCTAACAACTTGATTCAACAACTGAAACAACATCTTTATTTGTCCGACTGATGACGTGTGACATTTGTCTGACTCATTTTGGATGATGGATTAGGTGACGAATTGCGATGTTTAAAAACCGCAAAAACACCAACAAAGTCACAGTTTCAAGGATATTGGGGTTTATCCCTATTATGCAGTGTGTACATACTTACTACCGATATAACTTATTATCATGATTTCACTTGGAATTTATTTTAGTGGTAAAATATTTTTGTTCGAATAATGTCAAAATGTAAATTTAACAACAATTCAAGTACAGTCAAACCTGTGTATAGTGACCACCGAAGGGAAGTAAGAAAAGTGACAGATGACCTCTATAGACGGGTTCATTCCATTGTTTTTCTCTGCAGGGGTTCATGTTTACTGGCCACTATAGGCAGGCTGGCTGCTATATACAGGTGGCCACTAAGACAGGTTTGACTGTAGTTTGAAATATTTTTCATTGAGGTGATATATAAAGCATTATATAAGCATGTGTACATTTGTGTAATGTGTGTACATGTGTGAGATGGGTTTAGATAACCCGGCCCGGGAGCAAATAGTTTACAAGCTTTGCTTCTTTTTTGTTCCCCCATATTTCACCTTATATATATATGTTACAGACATTTTTTGGGGGATTGATTATGTAATATATATTGTTTTTTTTTATAGTTGAAGTTCTGTGTATTTCATTTGTATTTCATTTATAAATATACTGCTTGTGTGTGTTTTAACTTGTTTAAAAAGAATCATAAATTGTAAAATCAAATCAAATCAAATAATAACCGCCTCTAAGCTATAGAATATTTTTTGATAAAATAATAAGATAACCATTATGTTCCCACCGCCTCTGTATATGGGGTATGTATGAAAACATCATGGATAACGAACTTAGCAAATGATCTTCATGACTAGGGACAGAAATAAG
>JBAMJV010008823.1:0-36718 GCA_037951105.1 Echinarachnius parma | reverse complement strand
CCCTGAAAATTTGAGCACAATCGGTCAAGAAATAAGAAAACTATGGCTCTTTGAAAAGAGCCATTTATTTATATGAGTGACTCAAATTGGCAACGCACTCTGGCAAAGTTGTGGACTACTCCCCATAAATTTTGTACAAAAAATGTAAATTGTTTGTTCAATTTTCTCAAAATTTATGTTTACCCTTCGTTTGATTTCAACATATGTTTTGTAGAATGCTTTTATACATAACATGTTATTAGTTGGGAATGGAAAAGTGTGACTATGAAGAAAATTGTAAAAAGGGAACATTTGTGTACAAAACAAATGGGGAGTTGTCCACACACTTATCAGAGTGCGTTGCCAATTTGAGTTCCCCATAGGAATAATGGACATCTTCAAAGAGCCATAGTTTTCTTGTTTCTTGCCCGATTATGCTCTAACTTTCAGAGATTATTCCTCCTAATATCTTTAAGTCTATGAAAGCAACATTTTGCTTGGGTTTCATTGTCCTTTAATTATTCAGAATTCAAGCAAAAAGTCAGCCAAGTTTTTGGCAGGCGCGGCGACCAAAACAAACCGCAATGAAATCAGCGAATGTGCTGGAAACATTTAACCAACTCCCAATGTCTGTGTATGTACATGTAGTTTCCTTTTTCCAGGTTTTAACTACCACTGCCAAAAATCGAGGGAGGGAACAACTGAATGTGTTCTCGAAACTGTAAGAGCTGCCAACTCCTCCCTATCTCTAGGGTATGGGCTGTCCCGGCTGCTAATTTTTTTTTCCTACGAACTTTTTGTCCTAATCAATTATTCATAAGCAGCGACGTGAGCTAGTCATGAATATTCATAACTAGGATTGAGTTTGAGGGTTATAATTACAATGAGACCATACTGACCATCAGCGGTTTACGTAGCCTATTGGTCACGCTGTGGATTTCAATACTTGGTATCATGGGTTCGAATCCTCTCTTTATGACTCTTCTTTTCTTTTGCCATAATACATGGTGAGTAGCGGTTCATTTAGTAAATGTATCATGCAGAGTTTTCACTAATGGCCCGGTCAGATATCAACGGATATCGGAAACGTATGCCCAACGAATAGACAATTTGCGAAATTAAATTATCCGGTGATGAAAGTCGTCTCCATTGCTTCATGTACAAAACATAGAACAACGTATATCACCGGACAAGGAACGGACAAGAAACGTATAAAACGGATGGAAAATTTAACTCTCCGTTTGACATCCGTTTGCGCAATCCGTTGATATGTGACCGGGCTATAAAGTCTGATATCCGACCAAAAAGTTCGTAGGAATCATGTGCGCATGCGCCAGAGACAAAAAGTTCGTAGGAAAACAAATTTCGCGTCCCGGCTGTGACTTCATCAAGACTTACATTCAATGTATTCATGTCTCCAACAAAACATTACAAATCAATTATAATCATTTACAAAATAGAGGTATATGTATACCTCTATTTGGAAACATTACAATTGGCTACAAAATTGTCATATATGTCGTGGCATATATATTTTTTTTCCTCTCTATATTTGATTATGTTGTTGTAGTCTAGAATGTGTTAATTTAATTTAATTTAATTTAATTTAAATGTACAATATACCTAACTATTATTTGAGGGGTCCACACTTGTACAAGCATTGCTTTTTAGTGGACCCCTCTTGTTTCCAATATTATGTATATCCCTATTTTGTGCAAATTTATCATTATTCATTTGTAATGTTTTGTTGGAAGCAAGAATAAATTGAAATTGAAATTGAAATTGAAAGTAATGTATACAGTATAGAATCCAAAGTGTTACCTACACTGGCTGATAATCTAAACCATTCATCATCACAATCATGATTCGTGATTGGCTACAAAATACGGATCTATGCCTTGCGTACATTTCTGGTCGAATCAAATTTTTGTAATTAAAACTTGTACGTTTGTATTAAAAACTAACAGTTATAATTCAATGATGCTGGAATGACATACAGAAGCAAAAATAAACAGCTAAAGTTACAGGGCTGTTTTCATTCAAAAGCAGCCAATAACACAAAAGTGCGCCCTGTGTATGATACAATAAGTAAACTCACGCTTACTGATAATTAACCCGTTCTAACTTACCCCAAGAATACTTGGAGGTGTATTCTGAAGTTAAAATTTATTTTATCTACGTCATATCTACGTCACTAAAATATATTTTAGCAAATCGCTATTCCTTAAGTACAGTGTAATATTTTAGTGACGTAGATATGACGTAGATACAATAAATTTTAGCCTAAAATCGTTTTCAGAAGGTCTCATAAAATAACATGTTGTTCGGATGAGAGTTATCTGGTATTAGGCACTTTCATACAAAACCCTCAATACTTTAATTTCTTTCAATTTTTTGCCAAGACTTGTGAATAAATTGTCAATTAGACATGCATACAATTGATGTGTATATACATGGATAAAATATATGTAAACATATATCACCTACTGAAACTAAAACAATTTCAAACTTGTTCTTGGAAAATATTCTCTGACCAGAGGGTTCCAATGGCACACTGTGACTTTGAATAGCTTTTGATGTACAGCGGCTACTAATCACCATGCTCTATTTGTAGAAGTAGGGGATGATGGGAGGGAGCGGAGCGACAAAGCCCGAGGGGGGGGGGGGGGGGAGGGGAGGGGGAGGGGGGGGGGGGTGTGGAAGGGGGGTATCCCCCCTCCCATGGTATGGTTGGGAGCTTTTCCAATTTTTCACTCGAAATAATGCAATCTGGTGCATACCTTGGAAGGAAATTTGATATACTAACATTTAAGACAGCATGGCTGAAATCGTATCACAAAAATACTGCTACAGTATACAAACACAGACGAGCCTATACACACCCACATATACACATCACACACACACACACACACACACACACACACACACACACACACACACGCACACACGCACACGCACACACGCACACACGCACACACGCACACACACACACACACACACACACACACACACACGCACACACGCACACACACACACACACACATCACACACTTTTTTTTCCTTCTTTTTTTTAAACACACACACACACACGCACACACCGCCCATGGATGTATACTAATTTGGGGGAGGGTATGGGAGGGGGTTTATCCCCTCCCACGTGGAGACATTTTTGAAATTATTGTTATTAGTATTATTGTTAAATGCATTATTGTTAGGCACAGGCCACCCCCGCACCAAAAAGTGGGGGATATACCCCTACCCCCCCCCCCCCCCCGGATCTATACGCCCGTGATCAAGGGACAATGTCAATTTCAGTAGAGGTTACTACTAATGGTGATGTGAAGTGACCGTTGAATAGCAGTTATATTGTTGGGCCAAATGTATATCGAGCACTGTAATTTGTGAAGAATTACAAAAGTATTTATTTTGCCATTTTAGCATCTATATAGAGTGCGAAGTATACTTGTCACATATCAATTTACACTTTTTCACTACCGGTAAACATTATTTCTTTTCTATGAACATCTCACTCACCATTCTCGAGAATCTTTAAATGATATTGTTATATGATTGAAGTCTCAAATAACACTTTTGAGGAAAAAAATAAAGTGAATGGATCACTTTAACGTAGTTCCGAACGGCTAACCTTGCTAAGTGCTTACCCTATAGTTGGAACTGAAATATGCATTTCTTGCTGTACTTTCATTATCTGAACAAGCAAGTTTTTAACATTATGAGATGTCAACTATTGATCATGTTGATATTGTTGTGGTTTATAAATGCAGAGCTACCAACATTGGAATTCAATAATCAGGAAGATTAAGGAAAATTTCATCAGAAATCAGGGAGATATATATTTCAATGTTCAATTTTCAATTTAAATTTCATTAATTTCAACCAAATATCAAAATACATAAAGTAGAAGAAAATCAACAAATGGTTGAGGCGCCCCATGAAAGCATAGCTTGTAAGCGGGGCACCTTAAAAATCAAATGCATACGTACATTTTAATTTTCACTATTCAGAGAGATTGGCTGATGAGATGAAATCAGATGCTGTAATCTTGGTCGATTTTCAGGGAGTCCCGTCCCTGCGAAATCAGGGAGATTAGCAGCTCTGTACATGATAGTATACAACTAACGAATGGGCTTCTTGTGATAGTCAAATCTATTACCGAGGTGGGCTCAAAATGATTATTACCCGAAGCGTAGCTGAGGGTAATAGTCATTTTGAGCCCACCGAGGTAATAGATTGCCTATCACAATCAAGCACATTCGTTAGTTGTTTTATATCACTCATCAATATCAGTGATTGTGTTCAGCTTATAGCAAAATAAGTGAAAATCTCTTGAATATTTCATAAAATCGCTTGTAAATTTTGATATAAAAATCAATCGACATTAATGAAGCCAGATGAGCCTCCAGAACCTGGGCGCATCTAATACGCTTAAAGTCATTGTTAGTTTGCGCATACAATCACAAAGACGCAAAACCGAGTGCGCACCAACGCGCTGGCAGTTGCGCACATACGCAATGAATGCGTGCTAACGCTCTCACGGATGTGCTTATTGGCTGTCTTGGCGTTCTTCTTCCTAGGGTGTTAGTTTTTACCAGCAATGGCAATCACGTGACTAGAACGTGTGCGCCATAGAGCACTGCACAAATTTGATCGCGTGTGCATTTTGCTTTATAAACACATGATCTATGGGACGAACGCGTAACGAACTTTTAGTGTTAATTTTTTGCTAACAGCCCGGTCAAGTGATTGCGCGGGGATTGCGCGTGTTGTCCAAAACTATCATTTGTCAAATACAATGGTAAAACGATCTTATGAGGGATATAATAATTTCTAATGACACCTTCTCCCCTTTTTTTGTCTTCATTTCAGATCATTTGATTTCATCCGGAGACCAATTATCTTCAAGTTTTTCTTCCGTCCTTGGTTCCCCCGTATTTCTCTTTGATTGATTACGTAACTTATCATTGTTTGTATTGTACTTGTGTGTATATCATATTGTGCTTTTGTTTGTCATGAATAATATTTTGTTTTTATTGTAGAATATTTGTGATTGTGAAAATATGGACATAAATTCAAACGTACTTCCTAATTTATAAGAAAAAATATATGAATAACAATGCAAATTTCAATGAATTTTGTATTTTATTGGGAGTACAAAAATATCAAGACTGTACAAATTGTTCTATCATTAATATAGCGAATTATAAACTAGTAAGATGATAGTTATATGTACACTAACATTTATACTAACTAAGGCAATAGATGACAATGTACATCCGTACATATAATAGGAATACATTAAACAGTACAACATTTAGACGACAAAAAAATTAACTAATATGACATTGAACAAGACAGTGTTATCATAGCATTATTTACAAAGATACAATTTAAAATAAAACTATTGAACCGTACGGAAATTGTAACGTAGGCATTATCGCTACAAAAGCAGCTAAACTATTTCATAAGAAAAGTCATGGAAACAATTATAAACCGGTGTAAATTGCATAAATATGGCTAGTATCCTATTTCAAGAATGTAATCTTGCGTAGTAGTATAATAACTGAGTATATACATGTAAAACTTGAATAAGTATACAATGTAGTTATACTGGAGAAACGAGTATTCCCAATTATGTCGCTTTTCCAACGTTTATGATTAGAAGTTTTGCCACAATAACTAGCCATAACATAAGCTACAACAAAAGTCGTTTGATCTACTTCACATATCAAGTACATCAGAGAGGATAATTTTGAACATTATACCGTATTTTAAAAATTAATGTTTATAATATTTAAATATCGCTTTTCACAGGGACGCTTTACGTCTTGCGCTCATCAGAGTACAACGCAAGAATGAACATTAAGCAGAAACGATACAGTCAACATCAGTTGGGTCTCATTTCATAAAACGTTTCCAATTGTTGGACATGTCACATTATTGTTACTATATTGACAGCAGCTATAATGCTCCATTTTGATTGGCTACTATCATATTTGTTACAATAATTTGACATTTACAAGAATTGGAAAAAAGCTTTAATGAAACGTTGTGAGAGAAAACACAAATTAGAATCCTGAACGAAACCTAAAGTAAACATTTTTTTTAATCTCTCCTCCTTTCATATGGCTCATTCTAAGCATTATGTGAAGCATTGTATAATGTTTTACAATATACATTTGTACAAGATTATGTAAATATGGGTCCGAGCACAATGGTGTATAAAGCGTGTATATCCTTTAAAAACCTGAGTAAATCTACACATCGATGATGTGAGCATGTTGCCATGGATACAGTCATGAAATATACGGTATGTTGGGCATCAACCTTTCTAGTATCTGGGGTGTATTCTGAAAATCGTCTTTTCCCTAATATCGTATTATCTTAGGCTTATGACAAAACCGGTATTCTGAAAACTCTCATATCTTTTGTATTATCTCTGAAAGTTTGTTAACCTCTATTAGCTGGCGCGCCTTGCCACGCATTATTGATAAGCGCGTTCGCGCAAGCAGAGGTGGAAAATGTGTATTCTGAAAACTCTTTTATCTTTTATCTCATCATGAAATTATCATAAATTCTACATTATGCCGAGACAGCTATGGGGCAGTATTTTCCTTTTGTTACATCTTGTTTAAACATATTTAAAGACAATTATTTGAGATTTTAAAGAGCTCCCTATGTTTGTTGTGTGTATAGGTGTGTGTACATGCGAAAAAGTTAGAAAATAAGAGTGAGGGGGAGAAAATTCCATTGAAAATCTAACCATATGAAAATCCCATTCTTACAAAAATACTCTTTGACCAAAATATATACATTTCTTGAACTTTGATTGAAAATTCTATGTGTGCGCAAAGCTAGTTAGATGCGCGCATTTAAAGAAAATGCGACGCATACGCAATTTAACCCACTTTGATTGGCTGAGGGGGCATATAAACATTTTGTAACAACAATTTTGATTGGTTAACTCAGCACTAATGGGCGTGGTCAGGGAAAGATATGATGCCCTTAAGACAATTTTCAGAATACCGATTTATGACAATTTTAGCGGTGTATTATCTTATGGACTTATGACAAAAGATAATACAAAAGATAAGACGATTTTCAGAATACACCCCCCGTATTTGTCTAATATACTCGGTAAGTCACTCGGTAAGTATAAGACATATTCAAACTGCGAATTTCAGAGGTATAGGGCCTATGTACACTGTAGGTATATTTGGTAGTAAAAACAACAAGGTCACATCGTATTCGTATCCGTATTCATCTATAGATCGACATGTATTTTATGCATAGTTGTGATATACAGTTTATACAGCAGACATCTCATGCTTATTTCTATTCATTGACCAATAATAAATTATTTGAATAATGATGAATCACAAAAAGAAAATGGATATTATTATAAATGCATAGGTATAAATAGTGCAATAACTTGTTTTTACAGTGTTTAACCCGTATACTACGAGATACTGTCATCTTTATAAACTTGATACATCGTAAAGCAGGTTCCAGAAGTAAATGCATTCTGAGACCTATCCTCGACCCCAGTCGTTTGTGTTGGGGATCCGATGCGTACAGATTAGATGACCGAATGATAGGGAGACCGAAAGACGAGAGGCCGAAATGTCTGCCTCGTAGCCAGATATAAACAACACATCTTATTTAATAAGACAAAACACAAATCACCAAAAAAACCGCAGGTCTTGGTAAGAATGATCCCATCCTTTCATGCACCCTTGGCCAACTAATTTAAGTCGTTGAACTTCAGAGGGCCATTTTGAAACATAAACATTCACAAAAATCAAAATGAATTTTCTTTGGTCCCGCGGGCCAACGGTCTACCGGTCTTTCGGTCTAATGCTGACATCTACAACTACAAGGGTGGATTATTGTAGTATAGGCCTGAATACCATAGTAATATTACATTTATTGGCGATAATTATATACGTTTTGTTGTTGAAAATAATGACTTTTCCAGATTATAGTACTTTTCTTGATGGAATTACGTCGCTTGGTGATAGTACGTTCCTTAAGTTTATGAAAAATCATATTCAAGTAAAGCTCGCGATGACTATGGTTGGTAACACCATAAATAGCTAGTAGTACAATCATGGAATATGGTTAAAGATAGCTAGCTGGGGATGGAGATGGCACTATTCGAAATGCTAATTATAAACCGTGGTTCCCCATTTTGAAGTAGGCTAGTTTGAGGGCGCTCCATAACAGTGATTGATTAAACTTACAGGCAATTCATACTTACGTCTAGCACTGGCTCGGCACTGGATAAATCCACTGCCGAGCCAGTGCTAGACGAAAAAGCCGACCATTCATACTCGGCATCAACAGTGGATAACTGACGCGCAAGTATGAATACAACAGTGGATCGAAAAGCTGTCTAGGACATGACTGGGCATGCGCACTAGTACACTTCTATTGTGACGTAACGATGACTTGCAATTTCTGAACGCGCACTACCGTAATGCGCATGCGCAACCTTGTGCTAGACGAGTGTCTAGCATCAACAGTGGATCAACAGTGGATCAAAGTTATGCCAGGCTGAGCACAGACTGATGCTAGACATTCCATTCATATCTGCGTCTAGCAGTGGATTTATCCAGTGCTGAGCCAGTGCTAGACGTAAGTATGAATTGCCTGTTACAGTGCATAAGGCGTTCGCAAAATGGCACCGCGCGTCTGGTTTACGAATGTTTACATGTTTATACAAGTAATAGTTCGGATTTGTCAACTAGACGCGCGCTGCCATCTTGAGAACGCCTTGCGCACGGTGCGTAATACACACTGGCTCAATGAAATACAGTGCACACAAATTAGCCTATGGCGACCATAGAAGTATGACTCCAACACTGCCGTTGTAGAACTAGAAGGTAAACTGTATTGCCCTTAGGTACCGTACCCCATACACTTTGTACATAAAGCAATGGCGGGCTGACGGTCTTGTTTACGAGCAGTATTGAACGGAGGAAGTTCGTCACAAAAACTGCATTGTGGGGAAATAATATGACGAAACAATAAGAATGTGCGTAAGGCGCGCACTTTACCAAGCGCACTCACACTGTACATTTTCTATGGCAAAAATGTCTTTAGCGCGTACATTTGTGATTTTGCGCGCGATGAATTTGTAAACAATTTTTGCCCTTGGCTGAGACAGTGATCCGTGTATGAAGAGCGACTCTTCTGCAAATATTGAGCAATCATAAACAGTATTTAACACAAAATGTAACTTAAAAAGTACTCTTATTAATGGGGTAGAAAAGGGCAACACAAATTTATTACGCTAGATAAAGAGGTGGTGAATATTTCACCGCTCAATGGGATGTATTTTATTATTTAATTCCAGATCAATTTCGAAATACACAGCCTGTCATACTTTTGATGACGTTTTGTGACGTAGCTAAACTGCTTCTAATCGCATACATACCTAACCATCATGGCGGCTGAGTTTACCGCCCCTGATGGCGACCCGCCGTGTAGCATCCCCAGCATGCAATCCTTCAACTGTCATTATTCACTCGACTGTACTGCTGACTGATGTGCACAATTCGGATGTAGGTGTTACCAACTCGATGACATAATTATTTACCTCAAACTTTTTAACTCCAATATTCATTTTTTTCACGAGGCAACTTTTTAGTCTCTGTATTGGTGATTCATATTGTAGGTCTATTTA
The DNA here is from genome assembly GCA_037951105.1 of Echinarachnius parma. Lineage (NCBI taxonomy): Eukaryota > Metazoa > Echinodermata > Echinoidea > Clypeasteroida > Echinarachniidae > Echinarachnius > Echinarachnius parma. The sequence continues at coordinate 27,030 of JBAMJV010008823.1, read as the reverse complement.
TTCAAATCACTCTCATCTAAACTCTACTTGGTCTCGCCGGGGATCGAATTCATGTTCATCTCATCTGATGCGCTGTAGTCGTCTTCCTCGCCGTACTCGAAGGTCGTGCATCGCCGCACGCGCTTAAAGTTGACGTTGGGATCGAGGATGAAGTCGTAGACGATGGCACCTAGAAGCCCTCCGATCATGGGTCCGACCCAGTAAACCTGTAGCATGAAAATAAAATAATAGGAATCATTACACTACTGGTAAAATGTGATACTACTAATGATAATCAAGATGATAACCATTGTTTAAACAAGTTTCAGTTGACGCTGGATTCGAGGATGAAATCACATCAGTCTGTCACACACCCAAAAAAAAGAGACGAAAAACTTCAATATAAATCACTTTTCTTTACAAAGGTTACTTGAATATAAATCATGATAATTAAAAGTTAAACACAATAGTTGTAAAGAGAGCTAACGAAGATTATACAAAAAAACTTATACAAACATAATATAGGGACATCATTTCAGATCTTTATCTTTATAAGGATATACATTAAGACCTTTATAATTATACTATTCTTCAAGAGATGTATATAGTATAATAAAACGATATTTTTATTTTGTTGCTGAAAATCACCCATGGAAGGAATACATATTTGTGCTCATCTTCTTGAACTCATAACAAGAAATAGTTAACGTTGAAAGGAAATAAACTTCAATGTCAGAAAATAATCTAGCCAAGCGTTTTGCGAAAACAGGTGTGCCACCTACGGTCGAACCGGTCTTTACTGGCTGCTGCGAGAGACAAACATTATTCAAACTTATTCAAACTAAAGAGGTGTTTGAATATTGGTATCTTCCCAGAAACTGTTCGTGATAGCATTTTGATGCTTGCGGAAAGTAGCATGTGAAAGTATATCTGATTTGGCTTTTAAAATGACCGCTTTTTGCATCCAATCGTTTTCATATTGTGTATAATCTTTATTTCAAATTACTGCGATTTGTACGTTGGCCAGCGGTTAAAAAAACACTGAATTATTTGAAAGCAACACTGCCCCATGTATGCATGTATATCTCTGTGTGCATCATGTCTTTCTGATGGCTTATTATATACAACATGACTGTCACGTTGTTTAAAAAAAACACTTTGCATTAGAGTTTAATCTTATTTTAAGGTTTTCAGTAAAAGCATGATTTTGAGTCGTGCATTTTTGTTCATAATAAAGTTTGGCGGTAAGTTCCCTACAATAGCTTTAAATAATTGGTTCATCCCTCGTCATGCTTTCCTCATCTTGTCTAATGCCCGGCGCAGACAGAGCCGACTCGACCCGATCCGACTGGTTTTCAGCCTGATTAACTCAGTATGCGCTGCCTCAGGACTCCGGTTTTGCCAGTCAAGTGCCAGTCGGAGGTCATTCGAGGCCGATTCAACATGTTGGATCGGGTCCGACTGAGCGAAACTGACTCTAGCCTGACTGAAAACCAGTCGGATCGGGTCGAGTCGGCTCTGTCTGCGCCGGGCTTAACATGATATGGGAACAGCATGGGTAGTCTGATATCTCCACAGGAAACATCATCAACATGCTAAAGGGCATGTCAGGCGCGATATACAACAAAAAAACCAAGAAAGTGAAGTGAATGTTTTGAGCCAAATGTTCAAGTTCATGAGTCGGTTGTAACCGGATCATACAAAACAAGTATTATCACTGAGCAAGCGTGATTTATAGTTAATGTTCAGAACATACTTTCGTGACTGTCTGTATGATATACATCCCGAAACAATATTGTAATAACATGAAGCAATTTCTTATTTTACCCTAAAATTAATGATAGGATTCCCCCCCCCCCCCCTCCCACCTATTTACACCCTTCCCCATTGGATAAACGTTTTATAAAAGGAAAATTACCCATCTCGCATGTGCCTTACTCGTTTTAACATATATGGAATGACACGTGAAAGACCAATCTCTAAACGTTTACATATCTGACTATATCACAAATTGGCATATCATTTTAAAATGGAAATTCCCACGTTTGGTATTATTTTATTGAAACATTTTAATATTAAAGCTGTATCGAGTTCCGTTTATCCAAAGGCAATTCTATAACCGACACAAAAGAACCCCTAAATCGTAGTTTCTAGCTTTTCGTCATAATTTGAAGAACTATACAGAGCTATTAAAATTATGAATAATTGATCAAATAATAAAACGTGTGATTGCGATGGAAATATGGCAATATGGTGTCACTGCATATGTTATTTTGTTATTTGTATCAACACGACCACTGACATCAATGATGTTGATTTATTGATGAATAACCTGTTACAATAACGTCCATCCATGTATAGAAAAAAGAGGGGAAAACTTGTATGACCATTCGAAATACATTGTGGGAAGATCAAGCATTGGAAACCATGCACTATTGTCCGTTCAAAAGTGAGAAGAAAAAACATATCGGACATCCATTTTCTATTGACTGGTGAGAAGTAGGAACGAAGGAGACGGCCTCAACTTTCTGAAAAGCGTGACAGTTCGACAAAAAAACATCGTTTGAGGGAGAGAAAACAAGCCGATTGTATATCGGTGTGATGCTATTGCCGAAGAACGATCGGTGGGTGTCTCCGTGTGGTCTAAAGACGGCGTGAGCTCCAATCGAATGGCTTCTCTGTCGCTGGGGACAATAATCATCACGATAAAAGGAAATATGGATGGATGACCACTGGGACATGATACGTGACGTAATGTGTCTTTGTCAAGGACGGTGCTTGATTAAGTCTGTCAGTGTCAATTCTGCTAACTGTATATAATTGACGACACAACACTGTTGGTATGGATGGGCTACTGAAAGGCTTAATACAACTCATGTAGGGGACATCATCGAGTCATATGACTCAAACATGAAGAGGGTGAAAACATACTACATCAAGAAACAGTTGCGTATAGCTAAGGGTGGGGAAATTAGGGGAGGGGGTGATGGCATGTTCCATCACTGTTTGAATAAAGGAATGCACTAAGACAGGGTTCATACTCTTATTTTCAAGTCACATTCCATGCCTTTGCATGACCTTTACAACATGAATTCCGTGAAATTTCTCGGTACCGTATGTATAACACAATAAGTTGTAAAAACATCTTTCTTTGTATTTTTGTGTTGAAGAAATGCAGATAAGATTAGGTTCCATGATTTTCCATGACACAGGGCGTGGAAAGGTCTTTGTGAACCTTTTAATAAGGCCATGGTCCGCAATGCCCCCCCCCCCCCCCCATTCCCCCACCTCCGCCATGTTGCACGACGACGCATAAAGACAGGCCCCCCCAACTCAAAATGGAAGTTGGTCAAATTTGTAATGAAGAGAACCACCGATTGTTATGTTAATTCGACTGGCTGCCATGGTAATATTAGCGTAAATTCATTCATAATAATGCGCGGGCGCGAACTTCACAATTATCACGCACGAATTTATGGTATGCCGGGTATGCCTCTGTTATGACGTCACAATGAAAAACAATATTTTGATCCTACTAGGGAAATCCCCTGTTTCTTGACTGTGCGCAATTAAATACATGACATCGCGTAACTGTTAGTACTGCGCGTAATTAAAATAATAGAGATGAATTAGAATACTTAAGCGTCTTTGGTATTATGAAGCGCAATTTTGCTGAGAAGTGCGTGTTTAAATGCCATGGCAACTGCAAGTGCGCAATGCGTAATTACTTTAGCTTTTTGCGTAATGTATTAATTTATCCAATGAATCCACGTCTGATAATTTATTCAAATGAAAAAAATCTGACGTACTACCTCATTTGCATGACATTCGGTGCGTATTTTCAAAAACTTGCTGATAAAGGTGTGGCCTATTTCTGTGGTTAAAACGCTATACGCTTATTCAGTTGGGGTTCTAGTATTTATATTGTATTTCTGTGCATAAAGAGGCCGATAAAGCCCTCTGCAGACAGAGCCGACTCGACCCGATCCGACTAGTTTCAATCAGGCTAGAGTTGGGCCCGGTCGATCGGAGCCGATTCATCGTGTTAAATCGGCCCCAACTGGCATCCGACTGTCTCTCGACTGGCAAAATGTGTGTCGCGAGGCACTGAAAACTGAGCCAATCCGAAGGAAAACCAGTCGAATCGGGTCGAGTCGGCTCTGTCTGCAGAGGGCTTTATGACCTTGATTGCGAAAATCGGACAAACGAAGTCAAGCGACCTTTTGTCTTTGCACGTCAGCCCGAGAATGGATAATGTTCATGTTTGTGTACAAGACATACATGGGAAACGTTTTTTTTTCTATAAATTGATAGAACACTGGGTATCTTTTTGGGTCCCGTTTCATTGTAGATGTATGATTTTGGGCTTAGAAAGGTTGTGAATAATAATAATAAATAATATGAACAGATATGAAGCAGATACTATATACTTAGCTAGAAATCAAATTTTACACGCATTCAAATGTTCGTGGGGATCGATCATTTCGTGGCCGAGATTTAAAGGGGGCTATACACCCACCAATCTTATTAAATCTGAGTACCCACTATTTTTTTTAAATGTGATAAAAAGGGAGTGAAGATGGGAATGAGATAATTTATTTTAAATGAATCTTTCAGAATTGAATCAATTACAATGATTACAATGTTACAAATTACAATGTTATTTTGTCTACCGTAATTTATTATTATTATGAAAAGCAAATTTCAATCTTACCCAATGCGCTGTCCACACTCCTCCAATGACGGCTGAACCAAGGGTACGGGCTGGGTTCATACTGGCTCCAGAATACTTGATCTGTTCAATAAGAAGAAAAACAAAATAAACATGTTATACAAAAACAGTTTTTAACCACGATCATTATGTCAGAATTAATTGATTTTAAATTTCATTTTTAGCGTTCATACAATTTCAATGTTACTTTGAAATATTAAAAAAAAAAAAAATTATTTTCCGCGTTCATCTCTTCTAGGTCATGTTTATTTTCTATCAAAGTAAACTAACCTTGCCCACTCATTACACTATATAGTCATTATACCACCTGCCGAGTCGTACAGTTTGGTTTTTCTTTTTAAAATGTTCTCGTGAAATACAAAAGGTATTTTGTATTAGGGATTCATTGTCGAATATAAATGCACAACTTATAAATGCGCTTTTTAACTTCTTCCAAGTCATTTCACTGCGCTTTGCTTTATCATGTCGTTTTTTAAAATCGTTCCATGATTAAAAACAGCAAAGTCAACAATGACCACCTTTCACCATATATATTATTTAGTTACATATGAATTCGCTGTACCCCGGCGGGTGCGAACAAAGTTGAGGTACCAAGCGTATCACAGTTTGACTCGTGTTTTTATTGAATGCTTAATCTCCAATAATCTCTCGCATTAACGCACCCTTTCTGTTCATCCACGGTCGTACTATATACATATTGTTTCCAATTGTGGTGATACAGTGTTGGGCGTAAAAGTAATTACATATTTAAACACTCTAGTAACTATAGTAGTAACAATCTAGTATTGACATTGTGTCTGAATCGACCAAACCCACTTGCATCTCTAGGGACCCGTTGCAGAAAGAGATACAATCGATTGTAAGTTACAAATTAATTGTAAGTTAGATCTTGACTGTGTTCTAAATGCGCAAATCTGATTGGTTTGAAACGCGAAAATTGTCCGACTTACAATAAACTGTAACTTACAATTGATTGTATCTCTTTCTGCAACGGGGCCTAAGGGTTTTTTCATGCTCGGTTGCTTTCCTCTCACTAACAGAATTATGACACATGCGTTGGTTTTTTTTGTTGTTGTTGTTTAATGTTCACTTTGTAGTTGGGATATTTATGATTGAAATCGAAACATTTCCGGGGCTCATTGCAATTGTGAACAAACGTAATTTGGCAATAAGTTAGCAAGTATATAGCACTTGTCTTTTTCGCTCATACTCGGCCAAATTACATATTATTATAATTATGTTATTATAAAAGGGCATCATGGGATAATCAAATCCTTGCAAAGTTTGAGCAAAATTGGTCAAGAAATAACAAAAAAAGTATGACCGTTTTCCAAAGTAGCTGGAATCGCGGAATTGACCGAGGTTATGCATTTTCATCCAATTTCGGCACCCTCTCTCATTAGTCTTTGAAACATTCCTGTCATAAATGTACATGAAACATTATATATTGCTCACTTATTAATTTGTCCAATCACGAATGACCGTGAAATCGTTTCAGGTGATTAATTATTTAGAAAAATTAAACATAATTTTGTTTTTCCTTATAAAAATTATCAAATATCTTTGCGGAAGAATTGAGCACCATAAATAGTTGCGTGATGAAGGAGGGTTTGTTGACATGTTTTGACTATAGCTCTCTATAAATTAGCTAAAGAGATGCTACATTAGCTTGTATAAAATCAATATGAATCTCTTCTTTGAATTGACAAAATATATTATGATTTTCTCCGGCAAGAATAAAAACACATTATTGTTTTGATATATTGGTCCCATTCAACACACTCACAAACAAAACAGTCTACAAATTGTTAAGTCATCGTCTTCCAAATAGTTTTCGTGGAAAAAAAGGAACAAGAAAACATAAACGAGCAATTATAACTCTGTTTTATTTACGTTCCACGAAAAGAGTGCTGTTTGAGGTAACGTAAAATGGACTTTACAAGGAAACTCCTTTAATAAAATATACATAAACTTTCTTAGATATGTTTGTATGCCTGGAAACCTTATATTTCCGTAAGCAATTAATTTCGTTAACATTGTGTTTCATATTTGTTCAAGGTTAGCTACGTGGGCAGTGTTGTTTTTATCACTGACCAATCAAGCCATTGTGACGCCACTTTCACATGGTCAAACGGTATTACAACAAAACGTTTTCACGCCTCGTATAGTAGCCAAAAAAGTGCAGGTTAACCACACAACTTGGAACTGCGTGATAATGCAAAAAAAAAAGAGGGCAAAATGTCCCCGTAATTAAAACAAAGTTGTTATTCTACCCACACTCAATGAAGACAATTAAAGTCATCAACTCATAATAGTGTATTGTTAATTATTTTACAAGCAAGTTGAACGGTATCCAATCATGTGTCGAGTGGTGAGAAACTATGCGTTTCTGAGGTGCCTACACAAACACATCAGTGCTTTCGCATATTGACCCGACCGACCTTTTTTTTGTTGAGAACTCTTATCTTTTTTATCCGTTCTATCTTTCAAAATTGTAAGATGATTCATCAAAATTTGAATTGATCATCGATCAGTTGTATAGACTAAGTAGATAGTGCACGTGTAATCGGTAGCGATTCGAAGGGAGGAGTTGGGGAGGGGGGGGGGGGGGGGTATGCCCCTGTGAGTCCCCATGGGCCCCCTTTGGTTTTCCGAAGTATTTGTCAACGTTTAATATAATTTTTATAATATATATAGATTTGAAAAATAATGTATAGTTAGTCCCATGCATGTAACTTGTTAATGACGCATATCTCAATTCCAATAGCACTGTATACCACGGGGTGACTTTGGTCTGAACAAAAAAAAATACTTCCCATACGTAACATAGGGGAAACGACTGACTTGCACTGATATCATCAATTAGTGGTTTTCTATCTAAATATAGGGCGCATTTGGTGATAATCCTTGATGGGTTTTCAATTTGTCCAATGTCAACAAAACCCTGACCTAAAAAAAAGTGCCTCTTTGGCTTGTCATACTATTCTGAGCAGCGTTCAATACACCTTTGTTAATGTGCATTCTTTACATCACGACCTTGGCTAAATCACTAATGTACAAAATGCCCACAGGTGCTAACTGTGAGCACACAGATCCTTTGTTTGTTAGATTTAAATGTCTTCAAGTCGGTGAAATTAATTTTCTTCAAACCTCTTTATTTATGTATCGTTATAATACTAACATTTTGCCTGCCTCGTTTACTTCTATGTTTTTTAAAAACAATGCGATTCACTCTTATTCGACAAGACAAGCAGTAAACTTGCATTTGTTTAATCCACGTACAGTATTGACACATAAATCAGTGAGACATACTGGTCCAGACGTTTGGAATTCTTTGTTAATTGAAACACGGTATTTGCCTACAATTTACTCTTTTAAAAATGCAGTCAAACGTATGCTCATTGCAAACGTTTTTGTGTAAGATATTTTGTTCAATCAGTTGGTTTGTTAATTCTTTTTAACGTAGCTGTAATTACCTACGATAAATGTATTGTAGTATTCTATATTTATATGTGTAATTCGGCATGACATGTCACTGTTAATTAATTACATAAGGCATCTTCACACCTCTCTCCCCCTCTCTCAACTCTCCCCCACTTTTTTTCTTTTCTCTCTCTGTTTCCCGTATTTCTCTTCCAGTATGGACTGTACCTTTCTATCGTGCCTGCTACATTTCTTCCTGCTCTAGAACATACTGTAGAGACTTAACTATTATCTGTATCTGTAATTGTAAAAGATGTTTTATATTTGTTTTTATTACTTGTTTTCTTGTTTGTATTAATCTATGTTTACTGTATCTTTAAGAATATGTAAAACTTGTAAAAATCTTAGGTATGGCAACACTTCAAGCTTCTAGCTTATATTGCCAGACCTCTATGTGCTTCTATTTCGATTGACAATATTTAAAACCAAACAAAAACATATGCGCCCTAGAACGACAAATATTTAATTAACATTGCTGATCTTGGTTTGATTTGTTTAAACATTCCCCATCCAGTGAAAACAATATTATTACCTCGATGTTATTGGAAGTAATATACCGTTTCTTTGTAATCATGTGGTGATGATATCATTACGTTAAAAAACGTGTTCAATGCAAAGTTGTGAAACATGAACAACGAACTTTATTATATGTTTGACGTACAATATCCGATATCCGTTCACAATGTTAAAGGGGTAGACTCCACTAATTATAGTTTTGGTTAGGCTGAATTTTAGTAACCAAAACATGCACCATTACATTACAAAGTATAACTCCACCATGCTCGAAAGGTATAGAAAATTACAAACGACTATAAGTAATAAGCCTGTTATCATTCAAAAAGAGCCATTAAAACACAAGAGGGCGCTCTCTAAAAAAGCATTGGTTTCAACCATTTTTCATACAAAATTATGCATGACACCAACCCTTCTCCAATGTCTTATACGGTATACGTCCTCGAATTTTGTATCTCAAATTCTTTTATATATATGCACTATTCCTCTCATTTTTATACAATTAAATATTTATGTTAAATAATATATTCAACCTTTCTATGTAGATGCCGATTATTCGTTACTGTATTCTTAAAAATATCACTGTAGTTTTTTTTTTTCTGAACAATTTGCCTTATTCATTTCTTTAATTGATCTTGTACAGATTACCGTATTACATTCTTTTTATTTGATATAATTATAACTTTTGGATGAATCTCACACACAATATTTTTTTTATATTTTTAGACTTACATTTTGAGACTTGGAATCCCTCATTCAATTGATAAATTAAAAGTGCAATATGAATATGAATTTGATATGATTATTATTATTATTATTATATTAGTATCGAAGATATTGTTTAGTCGTTTAGTACATGCATAATTTATTAATCTGGACTTGTTCAATAATATTATAGGTTTGTTTTATTGTATAATTTGTATAATGTTGTAATTGTGTGTAACATAACATTTTTAATCTATGGATTGTTGTTATGATTTTTAATTTGCAAATAAACCGAAATTCAATTCAATTCAATTAAAAGACTGTTATGTTTTGTTGAAATAATGATTAAATATAGAGAGATCATCAACAACAATTTAAAAAACCTCTTTTGAAATTGTTTGAAAAAGTGTAAGCATTTTTACAATTTTTTTAGAAATCATCGAATAAAACTGGGCCCCAGATTTATTCCGATCGGATATATTCATTGATATTTCAGCAGTTTCTGAACAGATTTTGATCAAATAAAGTTTATTCTGCCATTAAAATTGTATGCTCTTTCAAATTTGACACTCAGTTTTTCATTATCTCACAAACAAATTATTTTGAACATACAAACATAATTACATATAGTTCTCACACACACGCATAAACACTGATACTTCTTAATTCGGGATTTACGAACTACCTTTTTAAAGTATGATTAGGGGAGCAAAATCAAAATTAATTTTTCCAAATTGTGAAAAGAAAGTTTATTGGAAGACTGAAGACTTGGTTACAACAAGAAGACAGTGTTTGAACAAGTGAGAGGGGAACCAGGAGAGCTGCATACGTTGGTGACATCTATCACGATGAACTAACTCATGAACAAATTGTTTGCGGTAAATTGGTATGGCACCTATTAACATTATGGGGAGTAATGATGAACGTGAAAGGATTAGGAAATATGAGGAAAACACGCCTGGAAAGTAATTCATAACTACATACCCCGCAAAGATGGGCAACAAGAACCGAGATACCGATGGCCAAGGGGCCCGAGCCGCCTGGGCTGGGTCTCCTGCTGTCCACCGTAGAGAAGATGGTGAGGACCAGCTGGAAGGTTAGGATGATCTCCATGAGCAGCGCCTGCCAGTCCTTGACGTCCTCGCCGGGGGTGGTGGGACCGACACGGTAGCTGGGGTTCTCGGGAGTGACGGCGTTGACCATGGCAGCGGCCGCGATGGCGCCGAAACACTGGGCGATGGAGTAGAGGATGCATCGCAGGGGAGTGATGCGGTGCAGGAGCCAGAAGGCGACGGACACGGCGGGGTTGAGGTGACCGCCGCTGATGTGGGCCGTGGCGCGCACAAAGGTGGCCAGGGCGAACCCGAAGGCGAACGAGATCTGCACGTGGTTGGGGACGTTTCCGCCCCAGGTCCCCGTGGTCGCAAGCCCGATAAAGATGAAGAAAAACATCCCCACGAACTCGGCGAAGACCGCCTGCCAGAATTTCCGGTCTCGAAGTTCCTTTAACATCGATGTGTTCGCCATGTCCAGTTAATAAAAATAGGGTTCCCTTTGAAATGCCGGTGAAATTCGACGATTGAAACCGCTGAAATGTCAGCAATTTATACTCAAAGTCTCTCTTCTCAAATTGGCAGGTAGTGGAAATAAAAGTAACGCCGATATTCAGCCAAAACCCTTACATGTATAAGGAGTATGAAATGGTCTGCTTGTGTGCCAACTTCATTCACGGATTTGAAGAAGATATTAATAATAGATAAAAACTCCAGTAAAGCACACAATATTCTGGATTAGGAACTTACAGCCACCAGAGTTGATTGAGGATATGAATTTCAATCTCATCAATCAAGGTTATTATATACCGCCTGGAGGAAAAAGCGGACTGCCCGCACCGGCAGATTTAATCCAATGACATAGAACGGGGCAACAACCAATCAGATCACAGCTAATCAACTTTTCACGCAGGTTGGGCGGGGCCAAACAATGCAACACCCGATGATTGGCTCTCCATCAATAATGGTCTCGATCGCGTTTTGAGACTTGGCTTTCGCACCACCAATACTTTGAAGGCAAAACTAAAAAGCCAATATGTTTTGTAGAAGCAAGGAGGTACTACCTCCTTGGTAGAAGTCAGATTTGAGACCGTCACCTATATACAATGTACAATTCCAATCTGAGAATCCATTCTAAAACAAGGGAAGGTTGCATTGTTTATCTGCATTCTGGTGATGAATTATTAGTATTAGTGCTTGTTTTCTTAATTGTGTTCGCTAGTTTTCACTAAAACGATAGGCAGCTATATCATTTGTTTCATGTGTTGATATCAAAGTAATCGTCACCCTGACCTGTATATTACGCATGCATTTTTAGCTTGCCATGCTAAGATTGCATGCACGATATTGATTAGTTTTTTTAAATTCTGATAACATAATTATTTCTGGAAAGTCTATGTTCTACTAATTTTGGTAGAATGGACAACCGTATACTTTAAAAAAGGAATATCTTTTACATCATTATTAAGAAAATGATCGTTGGTTGGTTGGTTGGGTCCGTTTAATATTGTTCAGACTTATAGTAATGCCTTTGGTATCTATTTTGAACAGTATACGCCCTTTTCATTTCGCAACGATCATGCAATGAGTACATCTCTGGCCGCATCACTGACCAAAATAGCTACCTGGATAGGAATGCGTAAAAGTAAGAGAAGACATGAAAGTATAACTGATGATCAATTAATATTTCGAACAATAACGAGTTGGGTGGAAACGCTATTTGTATTTTTTGTATAGGAATACTATAAAAGTCATGGTCATAAAGTGAAGGGAGCTTGTAAAATAAAAAAACAATGATCACGTTTTTTATTGATTCGTATGGACCATGTTGATGCACATCGGTCGGGCTTACCAATGTCAAACAAACACACATTTTGTAATGACTTGATTTGTATTTTATAATAGATGTAAAATAACTATTTGTTTGCATCTAAAATGGCATTGAAATTCTGCTAGAAATTGTACGTATACGTTAGTTTGACCTTGCTGCCATTGTTCACGCTAAACGTGATGATCATAACAAACAAAGGAAAGTACTTTCGTGACTTGCATTTGTTTTGGCCAGAAATAGTGACTATAAACAACGTGTAATTCATTATGGTAATTTTTTTTACTGAACTGTGTTGTGTAATTCAAGCAACGGTGCTAATGTTATACAAACATGTCAAGCTAGATTACAAAAAAAATAGATAAAGAAAAAATAGTTTTCTTTATGACTTGCAGATTCACGACGAAGAGAACTGACAAAAATACGGGCGGGTAGGGGGGGGGGGGGGTTGTGGGAATCAAAGTGGCCATGATTAAAGAAATTCGTACTTCCTTTAATTCATATTTGAAAAAGTACTAACACGCTAAGAATAATTAAAACCAGATAAGATAATTCATTTTCCATTTACCCCATGGTGAATCACCTAATTTTAGCCATGCAATCATCGTCAAGCGAAGGAAAGCGGTTTCCGAACGAATTGCCTATACAAATATTGCGTATATTATACCACGTACTAAATGTTCTACCAAATATAGGAATTTATTGAACAATGACTGACAAAGATACACAATGTGACAAGCACACCATAGCACAAGGAAGGCAGAACGGAAGAAAGTGTTTTAGTTTTTAAAAAAGAGAAAAAAAAGTAGTCGTCATATCCACGGTGTGTGACTCAAAATTACTTATTACCATGATTACTTTCAACTTAAAATTGAAATGAAATTAGAATCCATTCATGTCTATTAATAGATAAAGAGTCAATATAGGGCCTAAATTAATGAGATTTGACACAGTAATGCACAATGTATTGTTGTACGCCTCCCCCCCCCCCCCCCCCATATTATAGTTGTTTGAAATCAAATTATCATTACATTTACAAATACACCAAGTTGTATTACTATAGTTGATTATGACGCTGTTACATTACTTTCATAAACAAAAGTGTGTATATACACACTTTTGTTTATGAAACACTGTTCCAAATGAAATATTAATATTCAGCAACATTTTTTTTGTTTTTGTTTGGGGGGGGGGGGGTTATTTCGTTAATGAATTGTTAAAATATAGAATGATCGGAAATGAGCAAAGAAAAATAGGTTTCGCTGGGATTCGAACCCGAGACCCTCGGATTGCTAGGCCGGTGCTCACCCATCGAGCCGCAAAGACCCTTGAATGGGGGACGTTCCCATGAAAATACAAATATGATACCAAATATGAAAACAAATATTTAATCCTATTTTTCCGCAAGGAATACAACACATGTTGTTTGTGAACTTATATTTTTTTGTTGGAAATGGATACACACGAAACTTGAAACATTTGATATATATACACCGTTAGTGTAATTCTTTCTTACTAACAAATAAAATAAAATTGAATGAACCGCTGATCTAACTTGCGTAATTTGGGTAATACGAATATACAGTCGGACCTAACGAAGATTTTGTTTAGATTAGCTTTTGATTAACGTTTTCCATCCCTCTGCGCCACAGAATATAGTTATACTAGATTGATCAATGAGCGTCAAAATTTAAGCCCCTTGATATTACAGAGGTGGGGGGGGGGGGGGGGGGGCGAAAGAGAGGAAGAAGCTGTAGAGGGGAAGAGGGAGAATGATGAGCGATTATATAATAACAGTTCTGTCAAATACTGGTATAATTAATATACCCACCATAATTTATAGCTTGCATGAGCTTATCAATGTACATGTATGTGAACTTAGCACAATGCCAACGACGCTATACATTATACAGCTGCCGTCAAGAGAGGGCATAACTACATTTGTGTTTAGGAGTCAAGTTAAGGTATTAAGATACAAATCAAACCGAGATTTACACGATTATTCAGAAACTAACATGATGGTTGCTAACAAGAAATGTTGGGAGTAATATCGCGGTTCATTGCCTATAATATTATAGTCTACTACACATGAAAAACGATGGGCACATACCTATCAATAATGCATTTATATATGAAAATGTACATACTATTTTGCTGCCCTATGTGCCAGGAGACATAATGGTCAGTAAGTAAGTAACTATTTTCGATCGAAAGAAAGAAATATGATAAATAATATATCATAACTATATGATTATAACACGGAAGAATTGGGATATTTTGACTACATAATAATATAGGGGAACTATGTTATGGTCAATATGCGGTGTAACTATACATGCTGGCATGGGCGTCGATACTTACGTAATACCTATTCATCAGGGGGGATGAATGAGTAGATCATCCCCCCCTGATGAATGGGTATCAATGACAGATCGACGCCCATGCGTGCTGGTCATCTTTCCTTGTTCCCCCACCCGTCCATCCGTCATAAACTCATAATAGTAACCCATTCGGGAAAATGTAATCGGGAAATTATAATCGCCATAAAACTTCACCTGGCACAGAAGTGCACGATTGTTTCACAAATAATGAAATAAATGAATGTTATTTATTTAGACGTAGCCATACTGAACCAATAATTATCTGGATCAAGATGTTTAAAATCATACGAAATGATCGTACCATGCCCTAGTTGTGGAATACAACACATAATTTACCCTATCTCAGTATAGGCCTAGATAGTATTGTGTTTGTATCGAAAAGGGCCTTTTTCTGTTGAAGCAAACTATGGATTTTCATGTATTTTTCTCCACGTTACGATTCTCTCAAAACCTCCCAGCTAAAAAAAATGAACAAAAAGAATGTAAAATCACAACTTTATTCAACAGGTCGTTGTGCAGAGCTGTATATTGTGAACTGTAATAATGATGGCAGGCGTGGCGCCATAATTCATGAAATTTCTTTGTGTTTAGATATTCTTAACCAAACAACATACTTAAAAATGAATCAAAATAAAATAAAAATATTTACGAAATGTTCGTACCACGCCATTATTGTGTACAAAACATAATCGCTAAACGACAATCCCGAAAACGTTTTTTTTTGTTGTTCTTTTCTGTTGAGGCAAGGAGTAACTACTTTTGCAAAGTAGACATTGTTATGTTGTTGCTGTACAGTTTCCCTCGAGAGTGCAATCACGACATTATTCGATAGGTCGTTGTGCACGTAAAACTGCATTGGATAGAGTAAAGAGTTGTACTGTGACCTGTAATTATGCTGTCTATAGCGTGCCCACATTAGTTAACCCCGCGGGGGTGCCTGATCCGCCTGATCCGGGTTGCCTTTAACATGATTATAGTTTGATACGATTAAAGCCAACTTTGACTGCACTAAGTTGTCAAAAGAAATTGATGCTACGGTTAAGTTAAGAGTTTGTAAAATTTACCTCAACTTAAACTGCTGTCAAGAGAATACGTTTTTGTTAAAATTTGATTAACCTGAACTTTAACAGTATAACAGAGTTGTGAAAGGAATCAACACTACGGTAAGATAATAATCGATAAGATTATCAGTACGAAGTTTAAAAGAGAAACAACGCCACGCTAACCTCAACAGCGTACCAATTTGTCAAAAGAAATTGATGCTACGTTGATGAGATTAACCTGAACTTTAACAGTAATATGATGTTGTGAAAGGATCAATGCAAAAAGTTAACCAGCATGCACACATAACACTACCAACATGACCAAGTTGCCAAAAGAATCGATGCTATATTATGGTAAGCGAATCAAGGTACGCCAACCCAGACCATAACAATAATTGTTACCCCTCTTTAGAAACTTTTTTTTTTTTACAAAGTTCTACGCTTGGAAAAGATCCGGGATAAGATTAACATCAACTTGGCCTGGAACAATTTGTCAAAACAAATCGATGCGATGAATTGCGCATTGAAAAGTTTAATCTTACAACTTACCAAGTTATCAAAGAATCGATGTCACGGACGCAGTGCGATGGACGCCTGTCTAGATCGTAACAACGCACTTGCTTGATAATAGTTACCGTTCCGTTATAATTCTTTAGAATCTAAAAGTTATACCTTTGGAGAAACAAAGTCCAGTGTGCCTAAATAATTTCTAAAGATACAAAAAAATGAGGCCTATAGTCTTTAGGACTTCAAGTTTTAAAGCGTTAAAAATGAATGAACATGAATGAATGTGGTATCATTGGTAAACATTGATTATACTGTATACCACGTGTATTGTGGATGACTAACTTGCATTGAAGTTTTAAGATAGGCGATCGTGTGAGAGGTGTGGAAAACACGGAGAAAGCCCAATTAGACGGCAAAACAAGTGTAAAGCTACATTATATACAACGTCTCTAAATGCTCCGTCAAACCAA
This sequence comes from Echinarachnius parma, assembly GCA_037951105.1. NCBI lineage: Eukaryota > Metazoa > Echinodermata > Echinoidea > Clypeasteroida > Echinarachniidae > Echinarachnius > Echinarachnius parma. Next base: position 10,337 of record JBAMJV010008823.1, on the reverse strand, counting down.
ACACATCACGAAACCAATACACGACAAAACGTCATCCACCATAATCTACTATGCACAATATCCAAACAAAAAATACCCCCTCAAACAAATAACAAATTACAATTATGATAATTTATAAAGTGTAATTCAAATGCATGATTATTTTCTTTGAAGTCATATTAATCGTTCGTTATTTATTAGGTCGGAATTGAAATGTCGCAAAATGGGTGGAAAGTTGTCAGTCGGGAATATTGACTGCTTTGTCGAATTTCAAATTTGAACAAAGATGACAGCTTTACAATCAACTTAATAAAACTAGTATTTGAGGTCATTCTGAAATGATTTATCTTTGTGAACCATTGATTGGCCTGTGATGATGTCTTTTATAATGCTCTTTTGCCTATATTTGAGTTTGATTCATATCTCGCCTTATGGGATATTGCTCACTATAGCAAATACAAAAATAAGAAATAAAACATGTACACCGTGATCACAATCATGTCTTAATTATCACAGTGTGTTGAACAAGCAGAATATGCTTCATTTTATGCGATGTCATCGTGTGGACTTGTTCATTATCAAGATCTGACATACGGGTCAGTTAATCTGAATATTATGCTATCATAATGGATTATTATCACAATTACACACTTCAAAGTTCAACTATATATAGTTGATTAAACAAATTATAGCATTTTGATTTTTTAAATATATTTCCATACTGCCGAAAGCCGTTATGCCTCTGCTGTTGCCTGTATATAGGGCCATTTAAAAGCATTGGCTACATTCTGTTTTATTTGCCAAACTTGAGATACTGTAGATCTATAGGTAAATCGTAATAATTGATTTGAACATCAATGTCGGACGAATAATATGCCCTATATGGCCTGGTAAAACCGGAATATGTGTTTTGTCAATCTAATTTATTCATCTCATTTAGTACGTTCACATGTACAGGGTCGTACAAACAAAATCACTGGGTGTTTTCATGAATACTTCATTGATTGAAAATACTTTGCATCCATTATATATACTTGTATAAATCAGGATCCTTGTTATTATGCATCGTCATTATCACCACCATTATCATACTTATGATCATTGATGTAATCATCATCACCATTACAATCATCTCCTCCTTCACTGATCACCTTCTTCATCATCATCACCATCAGAATCATCATCACCATTATGATCATCTTCTCCTTCACTGATCACCTTCATTCCTCATCGCCACCATCCAACCATAATCGTCATCATCATCATCATCATCATCATCATCATCATCATCATCATCATCATCATCATCATCATCATCGTCGTCGTAGTCGTCGTCGTCGTCAGCATCATCATCATCACCATCATCGTCGTCATCATCATCATCACCATCACAAACATCACCATCATCATCATATCACCATTATGATCATCTTCTCCTTCACTGATCACCTTCATTGCTCATCGCCACCACCACCACTATCGCCACCATCCAACCATAATCGTCATCATCATCATCATCATCATCATCATCATCATCATCATCATCGTTATCATCATCATCATCATCATCATCATCATCATCATCATCATCATCATCATCATCATCATCACCATCATCGTCGTCGTCGTCAGCATCATCATCATCATCATCGCCACCACCACCACCATCGCCACCATCCGACCATAATCGTCAACATCATCATCATCGTCGTCATCATCATCATCATCACCACCATGCACCACAACCACAACCATCACCATCATAATCATTATCATCATCATCATCATCATCATCATCATCACCGTCATCATCATCATCATCATCATCATCATCACCATCATTATCATCATTATCATCATCCCCACCACCACCACCACCACCACCACCAGCAGCAGTCAGCTTTATCGTCTTCATCATAACCATCCGATTTTGTATCATCATGACTGTCATCACCATGAACCATCAACTTGCTAAAACTTTTAAACAATAATCAAAACAGTAACTTACAGCTGCAAGATGAGCCACGGCGACCGAGATGCCGATAGCCAGTGGTCCCGAACCTCCGGGGTTTGGTCTCGCCTTGTCCACCGTCGAGAAGATGACGAGCACCAGTTGCGCGGTCAGACAGACCTCCATACCGAAGGCCTGTACTTCGGTGACACCCACCCCCGGAGTCGTGGGCCCGACATTGTCATTGATGTCGGCTGGTGTCAGTGCTTTGACCATCCCCGCTGCTGCGATACCGCCGATGATCTGGGCGATGGAGTAGAGGATGCATCGCAGGGGAGTGATGCGGTGCAGGAGCCAGAAGGCGACGGACACGGCGGGGTTAAGGTGACCACCGCTGATGTGGGCCGTGGCGCGAACGAACGTAGCCAATCCCAGACCGAACGCGAGCGCGATCTGTACCTGGCTGGGGATGTTCGGTGGAGACCAGCCGGACGTCGACGACAGTCCGATGAAGAGGAAGAAGAATGTCCCTACGAACTCGCTAGGATGGCCTGCCAGAAGATGAATGAGTTGAGCTCTTGCGACATTGAGACGCTGCGGAACTCGCCCATCCTCCTATTGGTCTGAGTAACTGCACACGTATTGCCCTGAATCAAGAGTTATGAACAACACCAAAACTTAATTTTTGTTTTAAGACAATGGAACAAGGTGAAATAGCCTAAATAAATATTTTTTACAAAACAACACGATCGTTGGCTGTCATTCAGGAACAACTCTGCATTGCGTATCGGCTATGGCTTCCCTAAGTTATTAACTTTAAACAAAATGTACCAAATGAGGACGATTGGCTGCCGACCTACAGTTTAATCAGTAAAAATCATGGGATCTTATTAAATTGTCACTTCAGGGTCACTTGAACAACAAAACCAAAACATCGAGTTTTGTTAGTCTACTTTTGCAACACCTAACCTCAATTTAAATTAATATCAAACAACACTGATTTGTTTGTGTGTAATAGATCATTTATAACCGTGTTTTCACAAAAAAAATGAATACAATGGTTTTTTTTTTTAATCGATCTGTTTAAGTAGCATCATTGCTAGTTTTGACGACTAGAGTTGTTGACTTCTCTTGTTCGAAGTCTGCTCGGATCATCTATATCCTAGCATTGCTGATCACGAAGTGAACGCCCCCTTTCATCCAAGCTAGGCAAGGGCAGACAGGTCAAAGGAGTTCGCCAAGGGCGTATACAGGCACAGGGTTTTTTCAGGGGGGGGGGGGGGGGGCTGGAGTCTTTTGCCCCGAATATTTAGTATGAACTTGTTCAAAGTGTCGTAGGATCAACACAATTACTGTAATCTCAATGAAACAAGCATTAAAATATTCCCCCTATTCTGAGGATTCGATGTATCTAAAACGTCAGATATTTCCGTCGCCGTGTACGTGTTCTAATTTTTGCGTATCGCCGATATAATTATGATACGCGAAGCTTAAATACGCGCGAAGGGTACTTGTCCATTATCCTTATTCCCACTGTTTCAACTAACAGACTAAACACAAAAGATCTTCGCCTCTTTGATGACCGAACATGATTTTTTTTTATGGTTTAGGCCAAAAATAACACGATTTTGCCCTAATACACTGTTGGTCATAATGTTGGAATATTTTTTTTTAGATCCAACTTCATTCTTTTAACTGCTTTTTGCGCCTAAATAATTATTGTAGACTAAACAAAATGATTATATAATGTTTCCAAAGCACCAATGTAGAATAAATGGTTGCATGAATTTGCATTAATTAATTTAGCCTTTTGTTTTGAGCTTTGAAAGGCAAGACCTTTGATGATTGACCCCTTTCCCCCTCCAAAGCGTATGTCCAACAAATCATCGTTATGGGTAATTTCTCAGAGTTGGCTGTACAATTTTCATTCAAAATTGGCACAGAGGCTATCTAGGCCATACTCCGTCCGAAGCCATTTGTTACAGGCCAAACGATGCTTGTGCTCCACCTGGAAGGGGTGTCAACAAGCAATGTCCACTATTTTATTGGAACATCGCTGATTACGGTCTATACAATCTTCAGACCTCATCGAGAGGAGGGTTAATTAAAGCCATAGGAATCTCTAGGACACCCACGATTGACCACCATGATAAATTATCGCAACTTGATTAACCTGTGCCGTAGAAACCGGAAATGCCAAAATGGAGCCTTCGCCGTCTATGATGAAAACACTATGGAATTAACGCCTTCCACCAAACTGTAGATCAGAGATCGCTCTAACATGATCACCGAGCAAGACAAACTACGAAGTGTCCACCCCATACCATACAACCACGATTTACCGGACGTCCCTGGACTAGGGAGCCCAGAAGATTGCCGCCTGGACACTCGTGATATGTCATCTTAATGGGTAAGAGCCATACGAACGTTGGGCCGTCACAACCTCAAGTCGTGATGTAACTGCATACATCTTGGAGCTTCTCACAATCGACGAACTGTTTGTCTTCCATCTGTTTGATCAAGGATGGTATGGCTCGTACCCATTAAGACGACATATCACTAGTGTCAAGGCGGCAATATTCTGGGCTCCCTAGTCCAGGGACGTCCGATAAATCTTGGTTGCATGGTTTGGAGTGGACACTTGGAAGTTTATCTTGCTCGGTGACCATGTTAGAGCGATCTCTGATGTACAGTTTGGCAAAAGACGTGGATTCCATAGTGTCTTCTTCACAGACGGCGTAGGCTCCATTTTGGCATTTCCGGTTCTATGGCACAGGTTAAGCAATGTACGATAATTTATCATTGTGGTCAATGGTCAAACTGCGATGTTCCAACGAAAGAGTGGACATTGCTTGTTGACACCCCCTTCCTGGTGGAGCACAAGCATCGTTTGGTGTGTAGCTTACGGCATTGGACGGGGTGTGGCCTAGAGAGCCTCTGTGCCAATTTTGGCTGTAAATTGTACAGCCAACTCTGAGAAAAACAAAACAAAAGGCTTAATTAATTTATGAAAGCTCATGCAACCATTTATTGTACATTGGTACTTTGGAAACATTATAATTATAATCATTTTTGTTAGTCTAAAATAATTATTTAGACGCAAAAAGCAGTTAAAAGAATGAAATTGGATCTAAAAAAAAAATATTCCAACATTATGACCAACAGTGTATACTATAAGGGGATTTGCCTGAAAATACCGTCATATTGCCCATAAATGACATGACTTTGCCCAAATGTAACATGAGTATGCCCAAATATGACAACAATACAAAGCATGCGGTAAAACATTCGACAAAATAAAGGATTGTCCGAGTCCCATACGTTACGTCACTGTCTTCTTCAAACCTGAAGATTCCTGCAAACAAAGGTTTAGCTAACACTGCATATAGTAATGGGTTTAGTGGAATCAAACAGGCAGGGGTAGAGAAATGGAAAGTGTAATTTACCCAAGCTAGAGAGGTTCTATAAACACAGCCTTATTAAATTTATCTTTGATGTTGTCCAATTATTGGGAGCATGCAGTGATGGGGGAATTGCCCCACCCCCTTAACTACACCAAACAGTGAATGTTGGAAATTCAAGTGCTTGCAATGAGTTAAAAAAATCAGTAGGGTGTCACAGACGAGGGCATGTATAATAGGGTCACACTAACCCCTTGTTTAAAGGCGTGAATCAACAAAGAAGCGATAACAATACAATAGAGGGTCTGACTCGGAGACAGCTAGGGGTGGATGCGTCAAGTTACCTTCCACTCTATATAAATGTTAATTTACCCACCCCAACTAACGCCTCGATCCTTGCACTTACCATAATATGAGCTGTCGGAGTCTTGATCTAGATTCAAAGATAATTCAACTAATCAGGACGTTACTGTTATAATCCTCCTCTTCTGTAACTCGGAGAAGATTCTCACGAAGCAGTGTAAGCTTACCCGGGAGCAATCGATAAAAAGAAAACTGTCAGTTTTTTTAAAAAGTTCATGATCAAATTCTGCATCAATCGATGGCGCCGCGCCCGCGGTCAAAGTCTTTTGCGCGTATTGACCCCAGAACGCGCTTGAACTTTCAGCGTTATGGTTCCTGATTGGATAAGGGGCAGTTAATACGCGCGGTATATGCATAATACGCATTGCGCTTATCAAATAGTATTGTATTACTTGGAAAATATTAAATTTAAAAGTAAAAGATAAAAAGGAAAAAAATACAATTGGTATTTCAGCATTTGAATCCCATTTTAGGGATTTGAATAAAAAAGATACATTACATGAATATGATGAAAAGGAAGATTTTTCTTTTGATCGATATGCTTTAGTGTCAAACGACAATTATGATTTTAATAAACCGATTTGTGACGAAGAAGTCGTTTGTCAGATTAAAAAGTTAAAAAATAATAAAGCGTGTGGCATAGACTTAATATTAAATGAATGTTTAAAGAATAGTAATGAATCTCTAATTAGAGTAATCACTAAATTGTTTAATATAATTTTGGACACTGGAATTATACCAACTGATTGGACTATAGGTTTAATTTGCCCAATTTATAAAAAGAAAGGGTCGCCGAACGACCCTGACAATTATCGTGGTATTACACTTTTAAGCTGTATTGGGAAATTGTTTACATCAATAATAAATAATAGATTAAGTACATTTTTGAATGAGAATTATTTAATCGGTGAGGAACAAACAGGTTTTAGAGAGGGATATTCGACTGTAGATCACGTATTTGTATTTCATTCGATCCTAGATTTGTATTTATCTCACAGAAAAAGAATATACTGTGCCTTTATAGATTACAAAAAGGCATTCGATTCGATAGATCGAACATTACTTTGGTGTAAACTTTTACAGCAAAACATTCGAGAAAACTATTTAAAGTAATTCATAATATGTATGCAAATTTGAAATCATGTGTTGTGAAAGATTCTCAAAGATCTGATTACTTTAGTTGCAACATTGGCGTTAGACAAGGGGAGAATTTATCCCCCTTACTTTTTTCATTGTACATAAATGATTTTGAATTATTTATTAAAGATAGATATCCCGGTATTGATTTGTTGCCCAAAAAACTAAAAAGTGCAATGTCCAATAATGGAATTGAAGTGTTTATGAAACTTTTCTCATTATTATATGCAGACGATACGATAGTTTTAGCAACCAATGAACGTGAATTACAATCAGCATTGGATGCCGTTAGTGAATATTGTAAATTGTGGTTATTAAAAGTTAACGTTAGTAAAACGAAAGTAGTGATTTTTTCTAAAGGAAAAGTAAAAAAATATGAACCGTTTATGTTTGACGGAGAAGAAGTAGAGGTGGTTGATGAGTACACATACCTGGGCGTAGTGTTTAATTATAACAATACGTTCAAAAAAGCCCAGAACAAGCAAATTACTCAAGCTAAAAGAGCTATGTATAGTCTGATAATAAAATCTCGGAAGTTAAAACTTCCTTTAGACATACAGGTAGAACTTTTTGATCGGATAGTGGTGCCCGTACTTATTTATGGAAGTGAAGTCTGGGTTTTTTTTTAATATTGCGCAGTTCGAGGCCTTGCATGCACAATATTGTAAGCAATTGTTAAGATTGAGAAAAAGTACGATGAATAGCATGGCACTGGGTGAATTAGGTCGGTTTGAAGTATCATTAGTTGTAAAAGAAAGAATGGTTAACTATTGGTTTAGAACTGTATCTGGTAAAGAAGTCAAGTATTCAACGACAGTGTGTAATATTTTGAAACTCCTGCGAGATAATGATATATTTTCCTCTAAATGGACTCGATATGTACATACTGTTTTGCATGAATTAGGTATGTCAAATTTGTGGTATGAATATGAAAAAGTAAGTAGTTCATGGGTGAAATCAGCCCTTAAACTAAGATTAAGTGATACATATTCTCAAAATTGGCACTGTACAATTAACGATAGTACATGTTGTTTAAATTACCGAATTTTTAAAAGTAAGGTAATTATGGAACCATATTTGATATTAATGCCGCCCTCATTGAGAATTGCTTTAGCAAAGCTCCGATGTGGAAATCACAGATTGCCTGTAGTAACTGGAAGATATAATGGAATCGAAAGAAAGGATCGCATATGCGAGCTTTGTAACAATAATAAATTAGGGGATGAATGTCATTATCTATTTGAATGTCCAGTACTAGATAATGAAAGAAAGACCTTTATAAAGTCATACTATAGAGTGAGACCGAATGTAATGAAAATGAGTCAGTTATTTAATAGTGTAAATCATAGGGAATTAGCAAATGTATCAAAATTATGTTGTATCATAATGGCACTCTATAAGAAATAGTTAAAGTCTGCAGCCACAACGCTGATTTGTAGTATGTATGATTATCCTTCAAATTGACGAATAGTGGTAAATTGGAAAGTATTATAGTCTTTTATAATATGTTGATGCACACGTGTACTGCATGATCTGAACAAGTACCTTTGTTGTATGTAAATAGTTTTTGCTCTTGTTTTTTTTTTTCTTCTCTACTGCATTGATATTTCAATAGCCGTTGTGCATTCTCTTGATAGTAACATTTCCTTGGTCAATTCATAGCTTGCGATTGACCTTGTTTTCTTTCTTGTACTTCTTTAGTATTATTATAAATATTGCGATTGCGTTTTATTTACTTGTCTTTGTTTGCTAAATATCGTCTTCACACCATATTATAATGATTATTTAGCCCCATAATTATGAAAGTTAAGTATATTACTATATTGATTCTGGAATAGTTCATTTTCACAAACTTACTTTAGATTATTATTAATAGTTTCCTGCTAACTTGTAAGTATCACTGTTCATTTATTTGGTCATCATTGCATAGCGGTTTCACCCTTAAAGTAATATCACCTTTTAGTAAAGGTATAGGGAAATTAAATTTGACAAGACCGAGTTTATCATCTCAATGATCTTCACATTTTCGAAAGTTTATATTTTTGATCGATTTTAAATTTGCAATTAACTTACTTCCTGTTTGTTTTATGTTACATGTTAGTTTTCTTTTGTTTTGAATATGTGTATATATATCTGTATATATTTGTTATATTGTGCTAAATGTGATTTTCTTCAATACCCTACGACAGGGTGACATGAGAAATAAAACATTGAACATTGAACATTGAACATTGAACATTGATAAAATCAAACAGTGGTGGTCTTTAACTTTGACTTGATTAACTCCAAAAACTGTTTAAACTCTTGAGAGTTTTTTTGCATTTTATATTTTTTCTACGAGAAAAACATACATTTTGAAAAGAAATTAGTCGTATGACCTTGGCGTATGACTCTAAGATATACATTTATGATTATCATGTTTGATGTCAATCTTTCAACGATTAATTTTTAAGGCGTGATCAAACCAATCATAACTATTTGTGTATACGGTATAATATCCTATAATTGGAGAAAAAAATTGAGCCTATACTTGAAATGTGATTTGACATTTTGGCATTTTGACATCCTGACCAAATATAATATTAACACATCAGATTCTCTATAAATCTCCAGGAGGTGTACATGAAACGTTTAATATCATGATGAAGATTGGTATAATTTGCATATGATTTCGGTTACTTCCCCCAATACTGTTATTTGGCCTTAATTGATAGCGCCATCTATAGTGCTGCATGACAACCGACACCCATGATTGAAACATTTGCCCCGGCGACAATTGCTCCGACGATTAAAGTTCTGCTTTAGAGGGCGCTTCAAAAATAGTTATTGTGTGAAATAGAGGAAAACATAATGGCCCGAATTCTCATCAGTGGCTCAACTTGAGCCCAGTCTAAAAAGACAAAGACCGGTAACCATTTAATCCATTTTGCACCTGCAGACGTATTGATTGTTGCTATTCGCCACCAGAGATATTCTAATTGTTTCCTTTGATTATCCAGTCAATCCCTCTAGTTCTGCTTAGGAATTTACGAAGGGCTGCTTGCTATTTCAATAATAGTATAACCGGTCACGAGCAATACAATGTCCAGGATGATCCAGGACGCAATTCGGCTGAAGACCGACTATACTATGACTGAATTTCAAGGAGCCCATTGTCCCGCTGCCTATAAACAGAACTCAAAGGATTAACTGGATAATGAAATGAAACAATTATAATATCTCCGGCGGCGAATAGCAACAATCAATAGGTCCACAGGTGTAAAGCGGTTTAACTGGTTACTGGTAGCCTATGTCTTTTTAGGCAGGACTAAAGTTGAGCCACTGATGTATAGAAATTGAACGAGCACATTATATTGGAAACAAAACAACGGTTGTTTCAACAAATTACTCCATTCAGAAACGACTGAAATATATATATATACAAATACAGTCATTCGAATTAATATACAGGTCGTGGAGGTTGATTTTTATTCGCGATATCACTAAAATTAAAGGTAGTATCCTAA